>PVKE010012780.1:0-37668 GCA_004027555.1 Craseonycteris thonglongyai
AAAAAAAAAAAAAAAAAAAAAAAAAAAAAAAAAAAAAAAAAAAAAAAAAAAAAAAAAAAAAAAAAAAAAAAAAAAAAAAAAAAAAAAATGAAAAAATGAAAGTACTAAGAAAATCTGTAAGAGAACTTTTTAAAAATAATCTCAGAATAGTGAGGTCCATTCTGTGTACAACTTAAAACTCAGGTGCTATAAAAGAAAATTCAATTACATGAAAAAAAAAATTTTTGTATTTAAACATAGGAGCCGGTAGGTGGGAGAGATGGGTGGGGGGAGTAGGAAGTGGGAATCAAACATATGTTGATGGAAAGTGAGCTGATTCTGGGTGGGGAGCACATAATTCAATGTATAGACAATGTAATGTAGAATTGTACACCTGAAAACAATGTAGTTGATATCAATATCAGCCCAATAAATTTAACAAGAAAAACAAATTAATAAAAGATCTTTAGAGAAAAGAAAAACCAAAACGGAGCCATGTGGGATGCTGGGACGGCTCAGGGGGTTGAGCACTTGTCTTGCAGCCCTGGGATCTGAGGATTGATTCCCGGCCTTGGCCCGTGCGAACCCATTTACTGAACTCAGCTGTGCCCCCATTTTGGTTCTCACCCAAGCGAGCCTCCCATACGGGAGGCCCCTGGCCAGTTCCTGTCCTGCGTAGCCCGCCCTCACTTGTGGAATGAAACTGTGTCGAAAACTAATGATGTGCAACTACAGAGACTGCTCTGGGCACTCCCCCTTCTCTATGTCTCTCTCTGTCAAAAATACAAACACACAAATAAATCTTTAAAAATAATAATAAAATAGGAGCCATGTAAAAAATAGTAAACTGGGGAAAATATTTGCAATTCATATAACAGAACTAACTTTCTTAATGTATAAGGGGCTTCTACAAATCAATAAGAAAAACACCCCACCAACTCAGTAGAAAAATAAGTAAGCAATATGAATGAAAGATTTATAGAAAAGAAAGGCCTATTACTAGGTTGTTGTGGATATAAGTCTTCTGTCAGCTCTGCTTTGTGGTTGTTTTCTCTCAAGTCTTTGGTTTATCTACTTTTCTTCACCATGTCTTTTGACAAATGGAGATTTTAAATTCTGATGAAATCTGATTTACCACACTTCTTTCTTTATAGTTCTTGCTTTCTATATTGAGTTTAAAAAGTATTTGCCTCAAATGTTTTCTTCTAATAGCTTTATAGTTTTAGGTTTTACATTTACATCTCTGATGCATCTCAATTTTTGTGTAAGACAGGGATCAAGGTTCTTTTTTCTTTTTTTCCCACATGGATATCCAGTTGTTCCAATGTCATTTCTGAAAATACTTCTCTTTTCTAGTTTAATTGTGTTGGCACCTTTGTAGAAAATCAATTGACCATATATATATACATGGGTCTATTTCTGGACTTCACAAGTTCTCTTACACTGATCGCTAATACAATACTGTCTTGATCAGTATTTCTTGAAATAAGTGTAAGTTGACTATTTTTATCCTTCTTTTTCCAGATTGTTTTGACAATTCCAGGTCCTTTGCATTATATATTTAGGTGCTCCTATGTTCGGTGCATAGATGTGTATAAGTGTTTTATCCTTTTTATTACTATATAATGCCCTTCTTTGTCTCTTCTTACAGTCTTTGTTTTAAAATCTGTTTTGTCTGATATTAGTTAATTAGTTAAAAGTTGCTACTGTAAATGTCTTTTTCCATTTTCTTGAAATACCTTTTTCCATCTCTTCACTATGTAGTATGTCTTGTAGAGAGCATATATATAGGTTTCACATCATTCTTAATTACATGTATGAAGTTGTATGTGCGTTTAGGTGTGTATTTAACACTATATTTTAAATATGATTCCTTGTTTTAAATACTCAGGATTTTTGAGCTAGAAAGGACCAGTTGTCAATCCTAACATTTCCTCTGTCAACTTCCCAAGTTTATGGATGCAGAAATAGAAGCAGGAGAGCTAAAATGCTTGGCTCCAAGGTCATGTAGACTACTAGACGATTCATCTAGAGCAGGACATTATCTGAATATCAGAAAACAAGGAAGGTTTGAGAATGTTTCTAAGAATCTGATGTAGTTTAAAATAGCCTTGTAATTATTTTAACCCTAGGAATTACTAAAATACTCTTTAAAAATACCGGAAAAAAGAAATTCATTCACTCTTTTACAAATGTTTATTGAATACCTACTACTTTACCATCCACAACTGGGATTTTGACTGGAATAACAAATATTTATAAATTGTAAAGGACATATCAGTACATAAAGGACAGATTATATAACAGATATATAAAGAATTATCAGGGATATTTTTCTCAAATTTGACATCTGGGAGACCTGAGTTAGTATTAATGATAATAGCTAAGATTTATTGGCTACATATAATCTGCTAAGCACATTTTATGTATTTTCAATTTTTTATTCTCAAAAACTTCACAAGGTAGGTCTATTGTTACCTGTGTTTTATATTGGGGAAATAAAAGCACAAAGAAGCCATGAAAATTGCCAAAGTCATATGGCCAATAAGTGGAAGAGCCACAATTTGAACTTGACCTGACTTACTTCAGAGCCCATGTTCTACTGTGTCTGTAGAACAATAGAAGCCTTTATAGCCTATGCTGTTTTTTATATATCATGATTCCTTCCTAAACAAGAATTTTATCTAAGTTTAATATGTACATAAAAAAATTGGTAAAGCATAAAAGGGACCAAGTCATATTAGGCAGTTGATAAGGACAAGTTTAGAAGGTTAAATGGAAAATAGTGCTTTCTATACCTTCAGTTTTCTTATTTGTGTATATTATAGTTTGAGTTACAAGCATGGGCTTTAGACTGAGACCTGAGTTCAAATTCTGGCTTCATTATTTCCTAGTTTTATGACCTTGGACAAGTCAAAGGTCAGGAAATGGAAGCTGCTGTTTGTTGTTTATTTGGATAGCCTGTTGTGATGGCTGCATTTGTTTTTCTTTTCTTGATCAGGTGGATTTGTTTAAAAAGAGTCTTCTGTTGATTCCTATTCACCTGGAAGTCCACTGGTCTCTCATTACTGTGACACTCTCTAATCGAATTATTTCATTTTATGATTCTCAAGGCATTCATTTTAAATTTTGTGTAGAGGTAAGTTAATATACTATTTTTTCATTTATCTTCTGATAGATCAAATAGTATCTTAGCTCTTCTACATAGAACAGAAGTCAGTACCATAGAGGATCAAATTCTGCCCCCTCCTGGCCCCCCCCCCAAAAAAAAATGTTGGCAAAGATAAGGACTACAAGAGGAATTTCCAGGTGGGGAGAGGTAGCTGCTGTCTGTGATCTGCATCCCTGTCTAAGAAACATGTCTTATTTGGATTTTGCCTTTCCCTTAAAACTTCATTTTGAATATGGATAGAAATTGTTTTCCTTGCTTTCTCTTAGAGCTGAAAATTGCTTGTATCTTCAAAATAACTTCTGTAGATTAGATTATAACCAAGAGAATCAGCTGCCGTAATGAGAGTTCAACAAAATGGTGGGATACAAAGCAAGAAAAATCTTAAGTTTTCTTCATGTTCTTGCTGAACCAGTTAGAAAATGTACTGAAAACAGAAAGATTCCATTTTCAAAAGCAACAAAGATGTAAATTACCCAAGAATATACCCTAGCAAAAAAAATGTGGAAATTTTTTAAGATGAAAACTCTAATTAAAGCACTTAAAGGAAATATGAATAGATAGAAAAATAGGCAAACTCAATATTGGAAAGAGCTTAATTCTCCTCAAACTAATATATACCAATTTCTGTCCTAATCAGTTTCCCAACAGGATTTTGAATGAAATTTAGTAAGCTCATCTAGAATTTATATTGCAAAATTCATGTGCATGAACAGCTAAAACAGTTTTGAAGTAGAATAGTGAAGGAAGGAATACTTGGTCTATTAGATGTCAAACCTATCTCAACATTTCAGTAATTAAAACTAATTATATTGGAATATTAGTGGTACAGGACAGAGAATCTAGAAACAACTTGTATATGTGGAAACTTAGTGTATGACAAAATTGCGAAAGGACAGGTTATTCAATATATGCCATTGGGAAATTTTGCTATCTTGGAAAATAAAATATTATAGATCCTTCATACTATTTATAAAAACAAACTCCAGATGGAATAAGGACCTAAATGTAGAACAAAAAATTGTAAAAGTTAGAACAAAATATAGAAGGTGTTATATTCTTAGTATAGGGAAGACATTCTCACACAGAACCAAAAAAGCAAAAGACATAAAGGAATAGATTGATAAGTTTGACCGTATTATAATTTAAAAATCTCTGTATGACATAAAGTTAAAAGACAAGGGATAGACTTGTAGAAAATGTTTGTGACTATATAATAGATAGTCACTGTCCAGAATATATAAAGAACTCCTACAGGTGAATAAGAAAAAGAAGGATCTAATAGAAATGGACAAAGGATAAAATAAATAATTTTAGGAAAAATGCAAATAATCATTAAACACATGGAGAGATTCTCAGCCTCACCAGAAATATGGCGTTGGCCCATGTAAACCCAGGTGCTGAACTGCAGCACAGCTGGTAACCACCAGGATGGCTCAGCAGTGAAAGTTCCCACCTCCCATGTGGAGGACCTTGGTTAGGTTCCTGCCCTTCTCGGCCCCACATCCACCTGTGTTAATGAAATCATGTCACAGCTAATGATATACAGCTATGGAGACTGCTCTGGCCTCTCCCCCCTTCTCTCTCTCTCTCACCTTCTCTCATACAATAAAATAAATCTTAAAAAAAAAGTAAGTTGCAAAATGATACAGTATATATAACAGTTTTATAGAAATAAAATATATACATGTATATGTGTATATATAGATATATATATACACACACACATACATACACTTGTGTATATACACATACGTACATACTTCTGCTCCACTTTCAGGGGTTGATTTCATTCATCTAACTTCATACTTCACCCTTAAAAGAGATATGCAGAGATATGCACCAAGAGGTTGAGGGCATAAGGGAAATTTTGTAACTCTAGTAGGCTTCATTTTGGTAGACATTTCAGCATTGGACTTGATTCTATTTAATACCGGAAAGGGTTTAAGTATAACTCTAGAAAGTGAATGATATACCTTTACCTGCAGCTCTCAAAAATATGGAGTATATCTAAAGTTGCAATGTTTTTCATTTAGTTTGTTATTAAGGATTTCTGCCATGGGTTCCCTGTATTCAGCACTGGCAGTAATTTTTAATTTTCAAATCATCAGATTGACTTATTACTGAAAAAGGCTGACCATATCATAAAAAATTCATATTAAAACATGTATCAGTGTCCATAGTCAAAGTGTGTACTTGAGTACAGGGGATCTGAGTCCTTAACATTATGAAATAAAGGGTTTGAAATAAAGTTCCAGCTGTAAACTCGTTCATGCGAAAGACACAGGAACAATGGTGGAGCCACAGCCTCCTCTTTTGCTTCTATCTGCTGTGGGCAGGTTCCATTTTTCACCAACTGATGAACACAGCATCTGTGTTGTGGTTTCTTTTTAACCAGAATATAAGAAAGTATTTGCTGACTGAAGCTAGAGAAAAAAATAGACCTGAATTTCTTCAGGGTTGGCAGACTGCTGTTACAAAGGTAAGTTTGTGATAAATTGAAAACCCAGGCGTGTCAGGGGGATGGAATTACCTAAGGGGTGGGTGTCTTTTAAAGCATTTTTAGACTGGTGCCGAAGGTACCAATGGAGAGCCTGGAGGCAGCTCAGAATAAAGCTTAGTGTTAGTCATCTGGCTGCTCATTTTCCCAGTGCCTGCTAGGAACTAATAAACTCAGTCATTTCATCCCTGTGGCAGCTACTAATGATATGGTTGCTCTATTGGAAAAAAAAATTATATGTGAAATATATACATATATGTATATTATATAAAACTTTTTTTTGTGGCACCTGCCTCTTGTCCCATGGCTTTTACTTCTAGATGGCTCATATAGACCCAGAGAAATACTGAAGTGACTGGATCTACTAATGGAGCAAGTACACTGTCCTACTTTGCAGATATTTGGGGAAGACAGTGGCCTGAGTGCTTCAGTCTTGACACAGACTGGAAGCAGCACTATGTTTGACCCATAGACATTTAGAGCTGTCTGTGTGGCAGAGTGCCCATGCATAGCCTCTCAGTCCTGTCACAAATACCCCTGTCTTACACGTTATGGTCACTGCTTTTTTTATTTTCAAAGTGTTTTTGCCTGCATGATTTCATTTGTTCCTTATAGCCAGTGAAGTAGACAGGTCATTTAGGGATAAGCATCATCTTTATTCTGTAGAATGAGACTGAAGTCTAGGTGTGACCTTCCCCAAAGGCTGTCAAAGCTATTGGTAGGGTTAGGTCCTTGAACTTAGGTCTGTCTGGATCATTGACACGTGAAAAAGGCAGGGTCTTGAAACAAACCTTTCACTCAAAGAAACAAGATTTATTTGTTCATCCTTGAACTAAAACAAATGCTAAATTTTAAACTTAAGTTTTGTGTTTTAAATAACCTAGTATATTAGTTCAAACTAGAATTGAACTTGTGTATTTTCTGAATTTATCCAACTAGAATATCCAGGTATTCTAAATTTAGTCAGGATCTTTCATATTCCCACTCTAGGTAGAATACAGTAACCAGTTCCTTTGAACATGCTATTCTTTCAAAGAACAGGACCGAGTTGTGTGATCTGAGGAGAAGAGGAGTACTGCTAAGGAGTGTTACTAGCGTTCAGAGTCCAGGCATTTCTATTTTGATTCCATTGTCAGTGAGTTCACAGCAAAACTAGCCAAATGAAAGTTTTAAAATAGGATTTTACTTGATTTCTCATATGTAGGCAAAATGTTATTCTATAAATTGTGCTTAGTTGATAGCCCTTTTCATGTGGCCATATGCCTCCGTAAAATCAAATACTTTAAACCAGACATATCTATAGCTGTCCTGGATAGAGTCAAATTTCCTGTCTCTTTCTCATTTTTCCATAAAAGCAAATTTTCTTATCTGAAGAGAAGTACTTGGCTTTATTTTAATTATCATTTTGTTTTTCTCCTTAGTGTATTCCACAACAGAAAAATGACAGTGACTGTGGAGTCTTTGTGCTCCAGGTAAAGAAATATTTTTTTTCAGAATTTACAATGTGTGAATTAAATTTGTCAGATATACAAAGGAGATATGGAAGTCTCTGTGATGTGCATTATATCAGTAGGTACAGTTAACAGAGTACTGTACCTCCCTCCTCCCTCTCTTTGTTGTTGAGAAGCAGTAGTTTCTGCATTTTCAGATGTTATTAGGAAGAACCACCTCCAAAGGCCAAGAATGAATAATTGGTGTCATCTGTGTCTTATTAGAGGTTATTAATAAGCCACACTGGAGACCGATCTGAATTCATCTATATCATAGACCCTTGGCATTTGCAGAATTAACTGTGTATTTTTAACCAATGGCAGATGATCTTTAGCCATTGAGTAAAAACTATTTAGATTTTAAATAGCGGCCACATTCAGAAACTGCTTTCTCATGCCGTAGGTTCCCTAAGTGGTCTAAAAGACTTGAAAAATTTGCTATACATTATATTTATGAAGGAAATTATAGTATATTCTACATGAATATAGAGAATTGCAAAGATCTTGGAAGATTGGCTCACTCATATGACTCATGAATGTCGGGTTTGTAATTCAAGTTCTAACTTAAAAGCCGTGTTAGGTCTGGCTGCATTCTCAGTAGGTTGCACCTTGAGAAGAACTGAAGCCTCTTCATCAGTTTCTGCTTCTCACAGTAGTGTGTGGAGGAGGGGAGATCTCAGGCCATATACTTGCCTGGAAAATTGACTATAATTTGGAGGTTAATGTTTTAAAACAGTTTACAGCAAGTTTAAACAAGTTTTAAAATGCCGCCTTAGACCCTATTAGGTCTGCATCTGGTACAATACACTGAGCTGGTAGATAACACGCATGGCACTGACATGTTTCTGGGACCTCTGCAGTACTGCAAGTGCCTCGCCTTAGAGCAGCCTTTCCAGTTTTCCCAAGAAGACATGCCCCGAGTACGGAAGAGGATTTACAAGGAGCTGTGTGAGTGTCGGCTCATGGACTGAAACTCAGCAAGGCTGGGAAGTCTGACCAAGTTGGAGCAGATGGTTTGTTACTTGAATCTCCAAACACTTATTTGAATTTTTACAGATATTTCAGATTAGTGGTGTGGGGCCACTATTGTTACCTCAAATTTATTTTTAGCCCTTATTCATTTCTCTAACTACCATGTACTGTGTTCAGTTTGGTTTCATTTTTAATTTTATGGATTCCATGTGTCCCCTCATATTTAATATTTATTATCCAAACGCATGCATATAGACAGAGCATGCAGTGCAGAGTATTAAAAAAAAAAAAGCCTAGTAGATTTGGTGCAGCTTTTGAAACTTAGTTAGATGTGAACTGAATACAGGTTTAAAAATGAATCCCAGAACCTAAAAATGCAGAATGTGTTTGATATAACTGAGAATAGTAGATGTTCCCTGGGCATAAAGAGTAGCTAGGAATGGTTTTGACAAAGCCAGTCCTGTTCTACTTTTACCAGTTACACCTTTCACTGACTTCCCTCTCTGCGTCTATGAGTGTGAGTTGCATTCCTTTTGAAGGGTGAGAAGGAAGTGGCTATGAACTGACTAGTGTGCTCTGTTTATGGAGGCACATTTGTAAGCACAGTGCCTGTTTTGGGAAGGGGTAATTAAATATGAGAAACAGACAACCTTGATGATTCAATTATCTTAAACATGAGAGATTTCAATCTTGGTTTTTAAGGAGAATTATAATAAATGCCTATATCTTATAAAGGATTTTGCTAGAACATTGAATTTTCCTGGATTTTTCTGATTCTGACCCATTAAAAAACTTACTATCTATCAAACAAGTGGTCAGTAATTTGCAAGTTCCCTTGTGTTGTCTCCCATAAGAAATGAACATTTGCCAAATACCTTTCTATTTCAAGGGTATTTAAAACATAAACATTCCAAACCGAAGACTGGCTTCAGGTCTTTTGCAGGTGGGCGGAGAGAAGAAAGGTTAATAGAGATTTGATTCCTCAGGAGTACAGCAAATGTTTTGTTTTGTTTTGTTTTTTCCTTACCTATTTAGTGATCTCAGCAACATGTAGGGCTCCTCTTTTGGTCTCTGCTTGACTAGCCCTGAGACTAGTGCAGGAGCCCTTTTTGTTGCTGTTGTTTCTATGAACCTTATCTTCTGGGGAAAGGCCAGAGTGGCCCTATCCTTATACTTAGCTCCATTAGGGTTAAAGTAATGGATCTTGCATCTTTAATCTAGCCTTTTGATATATGAAAGGAAAGGAAATGAGATGCATGTTAAACTACCCAATTATCTTTTCTGAACTGGAGCAGGAAAAACATATATGTATATAAGAAACAGGAGCTTGTACAGAAAAATACCCAGTATATGGCAGAAGGTGCTTACTTGGGTTTATGCCTAGTTAGGTATTAAAAATAACAGGTAAAATGTGCAGTTTAACTTGGCCATAAGGTAAGGCTGACTGCCAGCAGAGAGTCGGACATGTTTACATGCAGGGTTTCTGTCCCCAAACATTCCAAGCACCAACACCAGTGTTTACATTGTAAACAGCCCCAGCTAAGTCACCCAGATTCAAACTCCTTAGTATAAAACCAGGTCAGTATTCCTTAATTGTGCTTCAAGTCATTAAAAAGACAGATTAGAAGCACCTTATGCTGCTACAGTTAGGGTTGTGTCAGCATTAGGAAAGAATTTAAAGTGGGGAGGACGTCTTGAGGTTTTCAGATATAAGTATGCAGATGAGATTTTTCAGATGTGCGTGTGACATTTGCCCCCGCTTTTTTGTAGCTAGAGTCGCCAGTAACTAGGCTATTGATTCAAAATGTCTTATACTTTAGAGCTCCATATCTCACTTCCCCGCTGAATCAGGCATGTGAAAAACAACTGTTCTGGCAAGAATCTTAGTGCCCAAAGCTTGAGCTGCCATTTCCTGTCTGAAATGATTGTCGTCTCAGCATTGAGACACAGACCGTGCATAGAGAACCTAAGTGAGCTGTCCAAGTTGTTTCATTTCCAGCTGTATGGGACACCTTGACGTGCGCTGTTCAGCATGCTTTAGCCTAAATGTCAAATATTTTGTCTGGTTAAAATGTTTCTCTACATTCATGAAACTTGGTTTTTCAGCACACGCAGTCACTTTCACCCCCCACCTCTCCTCGGGCCCAAGTCCTATGTAAGAATGGCCTTTGTCCTAATGTTTGCAATAACTGCTTCCTTGCAACAACGCTATTTTTGAAATACAGGGTCTGGCAGAAGTAATGCCCCTCCCCCCTTTTCTTTATGAGCTGGTAATCTATACCAAATCTTTTATCACAGAATCACAAGCATGTAATTCTATATCACTCACGCTTTTAAAAGGGCATTACTTCTGCCGGACCCTGTAGTCTGGGCTGTTGGTGGAAGAAACAGGCAGTTTTACTGTTACTGGCTTGGCACTGAACTGTTGCCCACAGGTGGGCAGATCTTTTGCTTTTGGAGTTGAGTGCAGGCCTGTACAAACTAAAAGCTACTTAGCATGTGCCTTCATCTCCATCAGCAAACTTACCAGTCCGTAGTTGCTTCTTTCCAGTGAATTTTTTCCCTTTTGTTAAATTTACAGCAATGAATGTAGATTTAATTCAACTTTCAGTTAAGATCTCAAGAATAGTAGAAAATCAACCTTAAGAGAAAAAAAGCACTTGCTACCAATAATCCCCAAATCCCTTTTTTTGGTTTTGCATTTATTTTCTATTTATCATTGAATATGAGTAACACTGGTCATCTTGAATTCATAGTTGAAACAAAACAGTAACAGACCTAACCTGGGACACAACCAGCCCTATCCTAAGTAGAGCTGCCCTTTTTCTCTGCAGTGTGGTTCACTGCTTACCTGGGCTAACAGATAATTGGGAGCTCTGGGTGGGCCAGACCCTTAAGGTGAGAAAGTGTATTAATAGTGTGAATTAGGTGTATTGACTACCTGCTCTGCTTATGTTAAGGAACTGAACTAAATTAGCAGTTATAAAGCACACACTTCGTGTGCTGGGCTCTGCCTCCTGGCCAGTAGACAGTTAAGAAGACCTAGGGATACCATCAAAGTGCTAATTGTATGTGGATATTACAAAATCAGCTGTAGACAAGCTAGTTACTTAAATGGTACCTTTTGGTCAGAAAAAGATTTATTTAAAGATTGTGGTCCTGTAAAATTACCCAAACCTTCTAGCAAAAATATTTTTCTGAAAAATAAACTAAATGCCTTTATAAATGTGTGTTCTCTTATGTTGAATAAAATGTGCTGTTTGATGAGTTTTTCCCAGTGATATTCTAGTCATGACAAGGCTCATTCATGAACAGTGACTAGTATAGGCTCCAGGCAGCCTGACCTTGAACAGCACTACTGTCCAGAATTTTCTGCAATGATGGAAATGTCCTATTCTGTATCCACTACAACAGCCACATGGGACTAGTGTGAATGAGGAACTGAATGGTTTAATTTAGTTCATTTAGCTACATGTGACTTTGGCTTCCACCTTAGGTAACTATCGAATCAAAATGGATATTCAAATTCTGCACATTATTCATAGATTCCCCTCAAAACACTTCCATAAATATTCCAGAGTAAGAGGGTTCCAACATTCCTCTTTATAGGTAAAGAAATGGGCACAGACAATAATAGTTGGTCCAACTTTATTGAAATTTGTTAAAGACACAATTCAAATAGAACCACTGTCTGGTTTTAAGGCCTGTAGAAATCTGAGTTGTATAAAATACATTAATTTAACCTACAGTGTAAAAAGAAATTTAAAAAATGAATAGTGTGTCCTCATGAAATTAACTATTTGCAAGTGTTTTTTCCTAAACACTTAAAAGTAATTACAGCTTTTAAAAATTCAAATAACCAGTTTCAATTTAATTAGAAAACCTACATTTACTGTAGTGTCAAAGATGTTCACATTTCAGGTACTTCAGCCCCAAGTTTCACAAACTATAGAAAACTCAAATACTTTGTTGTTAGAAGAAAAAATTTCACTTATGTCAGGGAAAATTATACTAGATTAGCAGTTTTAAATGAGCACTAGTTCACATATAATATTAGAGAGAAATCACCTCTTTCCTTACAAATGCAAAATATATTATCTAGACTCCCCTCTCTATAAAGACCATTAGCTCACTATCAAGGCTCTGAAACTCAGTAAACACAATTAGGGAGAAACAAGATCAACTTCAACAAGAGAACTGACCAAAACACATTTCCTAAGGGAAGCATTTCTGATCGTTTTTGTTAGACATTCTCTTGATCTTCAAGCTCTTTTAAACCCACTCCAGTCCCAAGATCACCCTGAAAATGAATAAATCTAATGGGCCTCACAGCAACCTTCATCATATTAAGACAGTGTCCCCTGAAATTTCATTCCATTTCCTACTAACAGTGTCCCCCACTTCTCTTAGCATATTTGAGGTTTTCTGTTCTACAAACACTTGCTTTTTTTTTTAGCTTTAGGAAAAACACATCTTTTGAAATACGTGTTTAGGAAATACCCTTCAAGTCCTGTACCGAATTTCCTGATTAAATAAAGCATGTAAGTAGGTGGTATCCCCTGGGACTTGTCTAAGGCTTACTTTTGTACCAACTATTTAGGAAATTCTCTCAACTCCTAGATTTGCCTTTAGAGATTAGAATTCAACACAAAACACAAATTCAGCTGTGCAACAACATCTGTTCCTAACTTAGAGCAAAGCTATACAACAGCAGAACCCCATTTATTCAACTTACCTCATGAAAATGTAAAATTTTTAAAAATAGTAAATCAAATTTGTTGCCAAGGAACACAGTTTTTGAACTGGCAAAAAGATTATTCTGGTAACCTGACACATGGCTAAGACTATAGAATTAAAGGCATTCTTTTGGATTCTGTTCTTTAATTTTCAGAGACAACCATGAAGAGGCTGCCAGCTCAGTAGAGGCATTGATCAAAGCTTGGTAAAAGTGGGCAGGTTTGCAGACCTTGGATACTGTACATCAAATTCAACAGGCCAAAGGAGTGAGTTTTTCATGATGGAGCTCTCCCTGCTCATTGATTTTGGGCCAGTTTTCCATAGCCCCCTCTCCCAGCATCGTAGTCCTGCCGATACTCATCTCGTACCTTAAATGAAAAGAACACAAGTTACAGAATAGGGATGACTAGTGTAACAAGTAGTATGCCTCCCAAAAATATGTCAGGCATACATCTAAGCTTTTTCAGATGTCATAATATGAACATTCAAGCAGGATGTAATTTTTTAAAGCAACTGATATAAAGCTTAACTGCCTGGCAAAATTAAGACTATCTAATAGTTTTGTGGGTTTTTTTTTTTAATCAAACATCAGACATTCACTAGCATTCAAAAATAACACATTCCAGGGGATGCCAGGATAGCTCAACAGGTTGGGCGCTTGCCTTGCAACTGCGAGGTCCAGGAATTGAATCCCAGCCTTGGCCCATGCAAACCCACATGCTGAACTGTGGCCCAACTGGCAACCACCAGGATGGTGGCAACGGTTCTCCCCTCCCGTGATGAGGGAGCCCCCCAGTTCAGTTCTGTCCTGTGGCCCCACATCTACCTGTGTGGAATGAGACTATGTCACAACTAATGTGTAACTATGGAGACTGCTCTGGGCCCTCCCCCTTCTCTCTCCCTCACCTCTCAAAAATAATATAATCTTAAAAAAATATAAACACATTCCAAATAAGCACTTAAATTAGGCTATTAATTTTAAAATAAAACATTTCAGTGCATTTTGCTTTAGACACTTTACTGGTAGAAAACAATCTAGCCCCTAGCAAAAGTCCAGTAAAACTGCTTGTAGAAATGTACAGAATATGCTATTTCATGATTTTAAGAAAATAATTTACAACCTCAATGAGTGATTTCAGATTTGCTTCAAGCTAAGGTTATAAGCAGAAAATTATTTTCAAAAGAGCAAATACAAATTGACCAAACACCTGGCATTGGGACTGGAACCCTAGGCAAAGGGAGCCCAGAGAAAATTCCTGCATACCTGGCCCCCAGACCATCCACGGCCATACTGCCTGCCCTCCTTAAAGCCCGCGTCCCAGTCTGTGCGAATGATCCTGTCATCCAGACGAGTTCCATTTATGTACCGCATGGCATTTTCTGCATCTGCTCTCGAATAGTATCTTAAGTACAATTAAGGAACACTGACATTTCTCCAAATGTATTTATAAATACAAGAATCATCTAAATGAAGCTGAGTTGTTAAAAAGTACAAAAACTAATCCAGCCAGATGGAATTTAAGGACAATAGTGTGGCTTTCACAGGCCTGTCTGAGGTTGGTCCAGAAGCAAGCACTTTAGAGAATCAAATATGACACTTATCTATGGCTACATTGACCATGATTTCCTGGATAATCCTGTTAATAATTATTTGGTGCCATTGTCCCCAAATTTTGGTTTGCAAAATATAAAATATGTTCAGTACAAATTCAGACCACAAAATGCATACTTCTTATCCAAGGAAACAACGTCTAAATATGGGGTTGTATATTCACGAACAACCTTAATAAAAGGTCACAATACATATAGAATTAGCCATTGCATTTCCTTAGAAGACTCAAAAGTATATTGCTCAAATTAGTAGTTCCAAAACCTATTTGATCAGATCTACTAAAGTTATATAGCATTTCAGTAATTTTATTGTAATGTGTATCGCGTAGTACGAAAACATAATGGTACTTGGTTAGGTTACCTCTGCCAACTCAAAATTAAGACCAATGTAATCAAAATATTGAAATATATCAGCCTTTTGGGAAAACTGAAGTTATCTACAAAACATGATTTTCACAAAAGTATAAGCTACATGATTCATTTTCCACTGCATATTTACCTATATGATGTCAACATTGGGTACAGCCATCCTGGATGGACTCAGGCTGCACACTGCACTGAGTAACCACTTACAATACTTTTGACACTATAGATCTCCTTATATTCACTGACTTAACAGAAAATCCTAAACCGTACCTCAACAACCTCATGGTTATGAATGTGCTTATTTAAGTCTTTCTGTTGCACAGTGAGAGCAATTAATGGAAGTAGAGTCTTCTTCATTTTAAAATTCTAAATTAGAAGCGATTTAATAAGGCAATTTTATAAAAACAGCCCTTAGTAAAAACTTCAGGAGTGTTAAATCAGCAAGTTTTCAAAGTGATGCTAATTTATTTTGAGCTACTAATACAATGAAAATAATTTTCTCTGGTACCAGATTGAAGATTTTGTATAAAACTTTTTTAATCATGGATACAAACATCATCTGCTTTCTAGAAAAATGTAAAGTATACCAATATGCCAAAATTACTAGGTGTGTAGTTTTGCTTTATATAAAATGCCCTCGAGGGGGAAGCCGGGATGGCTCGGTGGGTTAGGCGCTCACTTTGCAGTGCCGGATCCCGGCCCCGGCCCATGCGGAACCATATGCTGAACTGGGAGCTCCCCTAGTTCAGTTCTCTCTCTGTCTCTGTCTCTCTCTCCTCTGTCAAAATAAATAAAATATATATTTAAAATGCCCTCAAATTTAAACGTAATTCCCATGTAGCAATAAAGTCCACATCTCTGGACTATGTATGACTTGCATTATAGGTGCCAAGAAACCATTTTCACTGCCTTGTTACGCCTTAAAAGTATATTTGTGGAATGTTAGTTTTGATGTAAACCTCATAATTTAAAATTAACACTAAGTAGGTTATCATTTTTAATACCACCTAAATATACTGACCCAATATAGACAGTTGGGTCAATGTTAGAAATGAAGATTCACAATTTATCTTCCCAGACTGGTCATTAACATTTCATTTATGCTCTTGGCTTTGTTTGTATGCATCACAGATGAATTCAAATTTAAGCATAATTCTACTACATGGTAATGTTAATTAGGCAGTTTTCCCCATCTGATATCAATGCTAATCTAGCTGTGATATTTTGATGCTTCACAGCTTAATTCCATGGTAACATTACGGAATCCATAGCTCAGGATTGTGGAGAAAGGCTTCAGAGAAGTTTTTGTTGCTATAATCAATTAAAGGACCATTTCAGGGATTGTTGGAAGGTGTTATTCTGTAGTAACTGTTTCAATTGCCAAGCAGTATGCCCAGAAACAATCCATTTCATCTGAACATTCAGTTTAGAACACTTGTTTGATGCATATTCAGTTAAAACACTTGGATACAAACTCTTGCCAAAGGTCAAATCTCTGCCATTTACCTTGGAATGCTTCTGAAGATATCCCACTACTCTTAACTGTACACATTTCTGTTTGGGTCTCCATTGCAATGACAGACAATGCCCACACACAGAGAAGGCTTTGCTGTAGAAAATATGATCCTGCAGTGACATACCTTCACTTGAGCTTCTAGACTTTCAAAAATTAAGACTATATACCTCCTTTCAAATGGCACGTTCTCTTGAATGACTGAGTAAGAGTTGCAGATGGAAAGGCAGTCGTAACTGACTTTCCAACACAACTTCTCTAACACAATCTTTTCCATTCTCATCAAGTCTGAAACTGAGCTTAAACTGGCTTATTCAGATCAAGTCAGTTGCCAACTGGACATTCCTTTCCTCTTCCACTGATTTTACAACCAAGTAGAAATAACTCAGCCCAACACACCCATGATTCTTGGGCTGTACCTTCATTTTGGACAAGTTATCTGTCCAGTAAATTCATAGCTAGAGAAAAATGTTTCCATGTCATTGCGAAAGAACTGAGTTAGACTAAGATCTTTTATTCAAAGTCCCTTAGCCCTGCAGTCATCCTGAGGGCATTACATGTGCAGAATTACAATTATTCTCAAGCCACAAACCTTTGGCTGACATTCCCACTCCTGTTCCACACACGGAGCATCAGAGCTGGTGTAGCAGTTTCTGAGGATCGGTTGTTAGTACCTGTATCATCTTGAACACAAAAGCAGCTCTTCAGCAGTAATCACCCTCCCTGGGCCTGCTCTTACCTCAGCCCATACCAGATTTGAGGCCAAATTCATAGGCAAGAAGGGAGAAGCCTGGGGAGGGGGAGCTGTCATGGGTGGAGGTCTCCATAGCGCCCCCCAGGCGACAGACACTGCCTTCCTCTGGGTCAGCTCAGAGCTGAAGGTGGGCTGGTATTTTTTTTTAATCTCTACGAGCAATTATGATTATTAGCTGTTTTTTTTATTTTTTGTTTTTTGACAGAGACAGACAGAGAGAAGGGAGAGGGCCCAGAGCAGTCTCCATAGTTGTACTTCATCATGGTTTTGTTCCACACAGGTAGGCAGGGGCCGTGTATGACAGGAACTGGGCTGGGGGGCCTCCTGCATGGGAGGCATGCCCCCCCAAGCCAGGAGCTGAACTGGGGGTGGGGAGGTGGGAGGTGAGCACTGAGTTGGGGGACCTCCCACATGGGTGGCACACCCCAGTTCAGCATATGGGTCTGCACGGGCCAGGGCCAGATTCTATCCCCAGTCCCTGGGGCTGCAAAGCGAGTGCTCAACCTACTGAGCCATCCTGGCTTCCCCTATTAGCTGGGTTTTGAAAATGCTGACCTAGAATATCTTTCCTCCTTGTCTTTAATTATACAGATAGGGAAACACTTGCTGAAATTCCAGCACCTGGCACCTATAGGATGTCTAACACATAGTGGGCATTCAACCATTTTTTGTTTAATGAAATGCATGCTAAAAAGGCAAACAGAAAAAAAACACTGGCAATGGCAGCCTTTCTTTTAGATATTTGCCATTATGATTGTTTATCTCTGACCTACAAGGCAAATGCAAAAATACCCGTTCTCAGAGACTATTATCTTAGAAGTGGATTTTCTTTGCCTTTTGTGTTTTCATTGTTCTCTATTTCCCCATAACTGTTGTATGCTACTGCTACTAGTGGCAAAAGCAAAACCTAGGCACTATGGTCCCCCTTGCATCTGAAGGGAAAATGGAAGGAAGAAGTGTGCACAAATCAGACACCAAGATAAATGGGATTTCTGGTTCAAGCTGATAGTGAGCACATTTCTCTCCTTTCATTCTCAAAATGCTAATTAAAACAGCAGAAAAGAAACACACACCCAGAGAACAGAACAGGCTATCAGCAGAGTAGCAATTCAACAAAAACTAATAGGTGAAACAAAGTCAGTCTGAAATATTCTGTAGGGACTTAAAGAAGGAGACCCAGGAGGTTATTAATTCAAAGTTCAATAAGTGAGGCTACAAACACGGTTTAATTCACAGTATCTATGTGGGAAGAAGATGTGCTATCAGGAAGACATCTAATCCCAGGCAAATACCAATAAAATGGTAGGGTTCTGAATGAACTGTCTGAAGAAACTAGGGTAAGTGGTCTTTGATGTTAGCAGGCCAAAGTACAATCCCCTTTCATTCTGGCATTTCATAGCTCAAAGGTAAGGCAGCAACCTGAGAAGAGCTCTGCCTGGGTCCAAAACATCAGCTGCCTTTTCCCTAATTATGATCAGAAACCCAGGGATCACCAGACATTTAAGGAAAATTTACAGCATAAATACAACTAAATGAAACAGATAATTCATGGCACAGAAAAAAGAAAATTCAAAAGACATGTTATGCCAGGTCTGAGGAATTTCTCAGAAAATACAAAATCATTGGGACACCAGGATGGCTCAGCAGAGCACTTTTCCTGCTTGCCCTTTAATTGTGAGGTCCAACGTTCAATTCCCAGCCCTGGCCCATGCAAACCCATATGCTGAACTGTGGCACAACTGGTAACTACCAGGATGGCTCAGTGGCGAAGGTTCCTGCCTCCCATGCAGGAGGCTCCCAGTTTGGTTCCCACCCTGTGCAGCCCCACATCCACCTATGTAGAATGAAATGTCACAACTAATAATGTACAACTATGGAGACTGCTCTGGCTTCTCTCACCTTCTCTCAATCAGATAAAAATCTTTGGGGATGCTGGGATGGCTCAGTGGGATGAGCGCTCATCTTGCAGTCCCGGGGTCTGAGAATCATATCCCGGCCCCGACCCATGTGGACCCATATGCTGAACTGGTGTGTGCCACTAGTTCGGCTCTCGTCAGGGCAAGCTTCGTTCAGCTCCTGCCCCAAGCATCATTCCAATGTAGAAGGCCCCTAGCTTGTGAGGGGTGTGCCTCCCATGCAGGAGGCCTTCCTGCCTGGTTCCTGCCCTGTGCACCTGTGGAGTGAAACTGTACTGAAAATTAATGACATATAACTATGGAGACTGTTCTGAGAACTAGCCCCCCCCCACCCCCCCCTCTAAAAAACAATTTTAAAAAATCTTTAAAAAAATAACCTTTAGGAAAAAAATACAAAATGATTAAAAATATATACTAGGGAAAAATATTTATAATTTCCAGTGAGAGATTAAATCATCACAATACAGTTTTGGTTTTGACCTATAAAATCAAGCTATATACATCTAATATACTGAAATACATACTATACATCCATTTTAAAAAGAGGTAGACTTACATATACTAACACGAAACAGTCTCTAAGAGGTGAAAAAAAGTAGTGTATGCAGTACGCTGCCGCACATCCACAGGATTACTTTTGGAAAGAAACCTAAGAGACTGATAATTGATTGTCTCTGGGTTGAGAATGGTACAGAGATTTTATTTTCATTATACCCTTGACTTCTTTTTTTAACACTATAAGCATATATTCTTCAAAAGATTTGTTTATTTTACAGAATCAAACAGAATAACTATGAAATAAAACAAAAAAGAATCAACTAAACAAAGCATGGACTTCAGAACAGAAATTTAACATTATCAGCTTTCACAAAATAGGAGTGTAAATACATGGGATAGAAGGTAGGAGGTAGATGAAAGAAAGAGAGGTAGAGATAACACTAACGAGTGAATAGCCTCATTTTTTCTCATTTTTTAAAATAGGTAACTAATCACTCTAAGCCCCACCCTCGTCATCAGATACATAAAAAGGATACTCCACAAAGCAGAAACCACATGCTGTTTTCTTAATTTTATCCAGGCCCATAATGATTTTCTTTATGTCACCACTTTTGCTGAAGAGCTCATAGATTTGTTCTTCAGTTGTGTAAAAGGAAAGATTTCCAACATACAATGTACAGCTTTTCTTCAGTAATTTCTCCTGTTCTTCAATGTCACCCTAGGATTTCAAATAGAGAAAAAGTTATGCAGCACAATCTAAGAAAAGCCCTGCTTAAATAGTATTCCTAAATATGGGGAAATTTTTCATTAATTCTAATTTGGGAATCATCTTCTCTCATCATTGCAATCTATATCACATCCCTTGCAGGGGGGGCGGGAGGGGGGGGAGGGAGGTGTTCACAATCTGTGAAGCCCTTATGCAAGGTCCAGAATGCTTTTAGTAGAGGGCTGTGGCTCAAGAGTTATATTGCATATAGCCCTCCTTCTCCTGTACCATACCGCCAATAAGTGGCATGCCTTTCCCCTGCACACCTTCCCTGTTGGCCCAAGTTTAATTTCTGGACCCAGAACCAATATATTAGAAAGGATCCTTTTATCCTTTGTAGTAAAAAATAGATTTGTAGAGACAGGGTACTCCTTGTAATACTTCCATAGAGAATGTCCAAAGCAACAACTGATTAGATAGTTTACATGCTCACATAATTTTCTGAGTTTAGGAGAAAATATAGTGATTACTAAAAGGAAGATATCTCATTTTCTTGACAGGATTCATAATTTTGAATACAGGATGAAGCCAGAGACAGGAATATAACTGGGCTTCAGCCAACACACCTTATAATTCCTGGGGACAAGATGACTCATCATGGACCAGGCATGATATTTTTAGATTCCTTCAAAGAAACTAGTGTGGCCATCCTTGGACCTTCTCTTTAGCCTCCACACTAGGGAGGATAAATGCTGATAAGAAGGCCTACCAGCTGACCTGGTCTCAGGCCATTCAAACCCATGCTAAGGCTCTAACATTAGCTACACAGTGGTATTCCAGCTTGGAAAGTAGCTGACCAGAACCACATTCAGGGCCCCTGAGCATTTTCCTAAGAGGCCTTCCTTCTTCATTTACTACTCCATGTGCTGATCCAGTTTCTTCACTCTGAGAATAAGATTTGCATTATTTATCTCTGAATGCTTTGTAGCACAAAGTAATAGGTTTCATGTGCTCACTTTTAGTGGTATAATAGAGAAACTGTCTGAACACATCAAAAGAAAAATGATGAAATAAATTATTGTACATCAATAAATATAAAACTATAGGGGATGCCAGGATAGCTCAACAGATTGAGCACTTGTCTTGTAACCGCGAGGTCCAGGGATCAAATCCCAGCCCCAGCCTGTGCAAATCCTTACGTTGAACTGTGGCACAACTGGTAACCGCCAATCCTGGGGCAAAGGTTCTCGCCTCCCATGTGGGAGACTCCCAGTTTGGTTCATGCCCCATGAGGTCCCACATCCACCTGTGTGGAATGAAACTATTTCACAACTATGGAGACTGCACTGGGCCCTCCCCCTTTTCTCTCTCTCACGTTCTCTCAAACAATAAATCTTAAAAACAAACAAACTATACAACCCCAAGAAAAAGGTACATCCACATGCAGTAATATGGAACAAATATAAGATAGTGAACAAAGTGAAGGGTATGCTCCATGTTACATTTTTTAAAAGTATGAATATACACATAAGAAAAGGTAAGTATGTCTGTCTCTAGGGAGAATCAAAGGATTGCAGGTCAGAGACTTAAGCATGAGATCTCATTCAATTCTCTGAATGACTTTAAGTCATCCAGATGACTTAAGTCCTAATTTATCCTCATTTTACATCTGAGGAAAGACAGTTAAGTATTAGTCCAGGGACACACAGCTATTCTGTAGGTGTAGCTGGAATCCAAATCCAGTCTTATTCCCAATCCAATAGTTCCTTAAAAAGTCCACAGGACATTCTACATAAAAAATGGGTTCTTAGAACTTTGGAATGATAAAGTAGATTCACTTTATTTGTATTACTGCTTTAATATAAAATTTTTTATGTTAAAATCAAGGTCAGGAGGCATTTTTTCTTTCTTTCTATGTTCTCACACATGTAAGTAATGTCCAAACAAATAGCCTATGGCTTAAGACAACAGTGGTGTAAGTACTTAAGGTATGATATTAATGTGGATTCCATTCAGGGAACACTAGCAATTTCACATGAAAGTATCTTACTACTATCTAAATAAAGCTACAGGCTTTAGACTGCAGAGATTAATAGCAAAAGTCAAATCCTTTTAGTTTCAACCTTTCAGGATGCTTGAAATTCAAGATAGTTATGATGTGAAACTTTCTAAAGTAATGAGAACTGTTAAGTGATAGACATTAAAATCATGCCTGGCATATAATATAGTAAGCATTTTAAAACTGCTGAGTGAATTAATTTAAGATCTTCCTCAATTTGGCTTCAAAATTTCCTTTTCCCTATGGTACTAACACTGAAGAAAGATGTATTATCCACACCTTTCCCAATTACAAGGGTTCTCTCTTTCTGAATCCTCACAGCCCCTCCCTTTCCACTCATCATTTCTGCTCTAGGTTATGATTGCTTGCCTTCATTCACAGACCAGGGCTGGGGAAGACATCGATTGTGGTCCACCGGTGGACTGCCAATCCATTTTGGGATAACTAGCTGATTCTGGGTAGTGAGCACATAATGCGATGTATAGACAATGTAATGTAAAATTGTACACTTTGAAACAATGTAATTGATATCAACCAATGTCACCCCAATAAATTTAACAATTAAAAAAAGTTGGGGGGATGACCACCTGAATTAAGAAGAAAGTGTCCTAGCAAATGCCACATTAAGGAAGGGACTAGTGGCTAGGCAGCAAAACATAAAAGAAACATTTTTACACATCCACAAATACAGCTGTTAGAGACAAAAACCAACTCTTAACAATGAAGGTGACTGTATGTACTTGAGCAAGTGAAAATAAATGGCTAGTGGACCAGGACACTTGGAGAAAGTTAGAAGTAGCCCTTGCCCTGAAAAAGTCTGCCCAGGCCTGCTAAAGAGGATTTTATGGACGCAGAGTGCGCAAACTGTCTCCACTCTCCCTCCAGAGTTTAGCAGAAGCCTTCAGCAACAGCACTCAATAATTAAACACTTTTGCTCTACCCTACTCCTGCCTTTGCGGATACTGAGGATTCCAGCTGGAATATCTGCAGCCTTCCCTTTTTACACGAAATCTAACATACCTCAAACTAAAAAATTCCCTCTTCTGAAACCCTGGTGTTCTCTAATCTTGGCATCCAGATACAGCGTGCCTAGCTTGGCTGGGCCAACTCCTCACTCTGAAGGTTCCCTAAGTAAGTAAGGGTGAAGACAGGGCTCGACTTTGTGTCTCCCACCCACCACGTAGAACTTTGTAGGACCGTCCTAGGGTCTAGCTAAACTAGACGAAGGAAGGTCTTGAAGCGCCAAAGGGCAGTGTGGCTAATCTAATTTAAAATAATGAAAGCCCCGGTATGAGTCAGGAAGGCAACTCCACACACTTCAGGAATCAAAGGGACGCGCCTTGTCATGACAAAGGGACCTTCCCGAGGCACAGCCCATGAAAACGTGAGCCACCACCACTGCCGTTTGAACCCCTCTGCATCGGCCTGGAGACAGGGAACGGCTACAACGGAATGGGAAAACGCGCCTCAAATTCCCTTTCTATGAGCGAAGTGGGTTCAGCGACACCCAAACGCCCTTTCAGCATCCATGCCCCACAAGGACCGGGCCTCACAGGTTTCCAGAAATCAAGAGAATGGGAGACAACACAAAGAGACACGAGCTTTTAAAAATGCTTCTCAGTGTTTTGGCCCAGGGCCGTCCCTTCTCGAGGTCCTGCCGCCCTTACCCGGAAGTGCTGGTCCCGGTACCGGCCCAGTTCCACGTAGGAGTCGCTGCGCAGCGCCTTCAGGAGGCCACCGGACATAATGCAGAGAGGTGGACGAGGACGCCGATACTCCGGCACAACGAGGGGTGGCGGAACCGGAAACGCCGGGAGGCGGATGCGGAGTTACCCGCCGGCCAATCGCAGCGCGGCCTGTCGTCGCCGGGCGGCGCGGGCGCAGACGTAGCCCGTTACCGGGCATCGCCGATCGGAAGGCAGAGCCGCGCGCTCCGGGTTCCGGATCGCTCCGAGGATGGTGCTTCGGCGGCTGCTGGCGGCCTTGCTGCACAGCCCGCAGCTGGTGGAGCGCCTGTCCGAGTCGCGGCCTATCCGGCGTGCGGCGCAGCTCACCGCCTTCGCACTGCTGCAAGCCCAGCTGCGGGGCCAGGACGCGGCCCGGCGCCTGCGAGGCCTCGCGGCGGGCCCCGCGGGCTCCCTGGGCCGCCGCATTATCCGCTTCAGAGACACCTTCACTCAGGAGCTTCGCCGTGGCCTCCGGGAACGCCCGGGGCAACCACCAGGTAGCCAGAGGGGCCCTGGCGCAAACCCCTAAAGCCAGGTAGGGCCGGGCAGAGAGCGCCCGACTTCTCTTCTGGGCTCGACACAAAGCCCCGGCGCCAAGGAGTCATCCCGAGTACTGCACACCGCCACGAATCCCGACTCAGATGGTCAGCCTACAGAGGCCCCGCTCTTCAGAGAGCCCAGGCCAAACCGACACCCCCGCTGTAGCCCTGCGAGCGGACCGGGCACCGTGTGTGAAGAAAGCTGCCGAAGCCTCGCAGAAATGAACAGCCATGGACCATACCACAGCCGGAGAGAGAACTGACCTCTGCTAATGGAACTAACACCCGTCATAGGGGATGCTGCCTCTGCACTGATGCAGGACACCACTTCCACGGAAGATCATGGATGGAAAGACAGCCCCGCAGCTGCCAAATTCCTCTGATTAAATGTGTGAGCTGAGTCATGCCTGTGAGTGTGGTACTTCTCTGGCAAGATGCATTAGGATTCCTGGGAACTGCAGGCCCATGGTAATACTAGTTGACACATTGAGTGCTTACTCTGTTTTGGCACTTGCTGACTACCCTCTAGGTAGGTCATCTCACTCCTTACAACCACTTTCATATGAGGAAGTGCAGGCTACTTAAGTTGCCCAGGGCCTTACAGAGAATGGGGTGTAAATACAGGCATTTGATTCCAAGGTCTAAGTCCATAATCATCTCAGGGCAGCGTTGACCTGCCAATCCTATTCCCCCTGCTTTCCCATCACCATCACTACTGGGTGTTAGGACTGCTGCCTACCATGGAACAAGCTACCTGGATTCATATTCGCCATTTTAGAGGCATGGGATACAATCAAAAGACTATGGTTCAGCTAATGGACACACAATTAGGAAATTAATTGTATACTGAAATGTCCTGTCATTTGAGGCTCTGACAATTTCTGATCACCTCTAATTAGGCTACTAAGGTAATCATGCAATCTATTATAGAAAGCTTGAAGCCACAGGAGAAGCTTTCTGGCTGCCAAGTGACCACAAACAATTTATACTCTGACTTTTCTGACAATCACAGGGAGCTGGATTGGGCTGGAGACCCACCCTGTGGGTGGGGAAGGGGAAACCATTATAAAGTAGCTTGCCCTCCACTTTCCTAACAGTCACACTTCTGATTTGACTTCCCACTGTCCAGTCTTCCCATCAGAGGTGCTGGTATTCATCCTCTGAGGCAAAAATCCTCCCAGACCAGAGGTGACTCCACTCCACTGCCTTGTCTGCCTCATTGGTCTCGGTCCTACCCATTGGTTTCTGGATATCAGAGCAGCAGAGTATTAGCAGTTCCCAGCCCAACCTCCTACCCTCAACATAAACGAGCACACTCACTGTTGAGTCTTTTTCTAGAAGAGACAAAGGAAATCTGCAGGAAAGAATGAAATTCCTAGACAAACTGGCCATGTAGAAAGGAAGGAAAGCAGGAAAAGGAGGTCATTGCTTATTTTGTGTAGAAAGTATAAGAACTAGGTTCTCTTCATTTCTGTAGAAGGAGTCCGAGCAGAGAGAAAACTGGGTCTTTCTGCTCCAGCTAGAGGTGATTGGCACCCCCTTAATTGGAAAAACCTCCAGTGTTTGTAGTCAGTGGTTTGCCCTATTACTAAAAAAAACAGACCAAATTCTTCCCGCCACCCCCAGTGGCAAGAGTCTCCCAGCATGCTATGCAAGCTCTGAGCTGTGCCAGAAAGTGAAGCAAGGTAGTAAGTCACCCCATCATCCTACAGGGCAATTCTGACTCATCTTTTGATGCCACACAGATACCAACATTTTATAGTCAAATTTATTAAAGCTCAGGCACCAACAGTTTCGCCAAGGAATTTGAGATTTTGGACCCAGTTGGGAAAGGGAAGAGGCAGAAGTCTCAAGGAATTTGGGACCTTAGAGTCTTGGGTGTCTCCAAGGTGGCACTTGGTTTTTAATCTATGGGCAGAAATGCCATCTTTGGCTGCAAAGTAAGTAAGTGTGTTATGTGTCAGAGATGATACTAAACACTAGGTAATGAGGCAAATCAGAAGTTCATAGCAGAAACATAAACCATAAGAACAATGAATTGTCATGAATAGGTCTGTCAAGTTTAAAGGAGGAAAATATTTGATAGTGGGTTAGAGCCAACTTATCCGGGATTATGAGAGCAGATCCTTGGCACCTCCTCTCAACTTGGATTATTTTAGTAGTTTGAAATCAGCCATGTGGGAGTATTTATACTGTGGAAATTAGCAAATGCTATAAATTGAGGCTACTTTTTGCCCTAGAAAACGGGTTATTAAAGATTTACCAGTATACCACTGACTTTCTTCCCTTGGGGGTGGAGTCATGAGCGAGGTGTGGCATAAAATGCTACCTACCAGCAGTCACAAAGCAGCATGCCTGTAAAGGATGTAGGTTCCAGATGACCCAACAAGACCATAGCCAGCAGAAAGCAGGATTAGAAAGGACTCAGGTTTGGTCATTTGTATAGGTTTGGTCTCCTGCTCTATGCTGACCTCCAGCTCACTGATCTCTGTGCCTGGGTGCTTGTTCTCAGGAGATGGCAGAATTGTGAGGAGGGAAAATGACAGGTGTAGTGCCACGGCTCCTCATGCCACAGCTCCTTACGTTCCCAGTGGACTGGGTTGTGGGGACACTATGTTGTGTGGGACAACATGCCCAGGGGTGTGATGGCTTCCACCAGAGCAGCAGGTATTGGTTTGGCATGGGGTTTGCTCTATCCTGTGAAGAGAGGTTTCATATGGGTTGTGAGCTTGGGGAGGGACCAGACCACGTTCAAGAGGAAAGGCCTGTGGGAGCAGCAGGTTGTCCTCAAGTGCTGTCAGATACTGACTGGACAGCCTGTGTTTTCCGCTCCCACTGGGGCCCCTAATCTGGGAGAACAGTCCTTACCAGAGTGAGATGCCGAATTGTCCCACTACCTCTCTCAGGGACAGGAACAGGAGAGAGTGGGGAGAAAAATTCCAGAACTATTTGTTTTGGTAATAACCGAATACTAAGCAGGCATTAAAGTGTAATCATATACCACCACACCCACTTCTATGCTTAAAGAGCTTTGGGAGAGACATGCCTGTCTAGCTAGGGGACATGTGCTACAGACCCAGGAATGACATGGTGTCACTGGTAGACACCTCAGAGATCCTCTGATTGATTGTACGGGTTGGGAAACAGGCTGAGAGAGGGGAGGCTTTCTTAAGATCACACAGCCAGTGAGTGGCAGACCAGGGACTAGAACTCAGGTCCCCTGAATCTGAGCTACCTACTCTATATCACCACACGGCCTCCTTCTAGGTATGTAGGAAGCCAAAGGGTTGTCATGATAGCAAGAGGTAAACAGAGAATATCAATAGCAGATTGTTGCCTCTTTTCACAACCATGTATTAATACTGTCATATATTTGAAACATCACAGCATCTGGAAGGTAGGACATTAGGCACCATTGGTTACACCAGGTTCTTTGGAGACCTTGGTGACAGGTCTGTGACTGGTCAGATATTTGGTCTTTGAGGGGAAAGGGTGAGAGATTATCCAGAGGATACAGCAGCCAAAGGCTGTGCACAGGAGAGTCAGTGATGAGAACTCTGGAAAGGAAGTGAAGGAGAATCAGGGCCCTGTCCTAGCCCAGCTGCCCACACAGACTGTGGAGTGGTGCCTTCCCCTAGGGCAGTGGCTTTTCTGTCATATTGTCAGGCTTCTCCCCCAGCTCTAGGATGTGAAGGCTGAGGTGGTCCTTCCAGGCCCCACTCAGCAGGGAGGACAGGGCTGGTGGGTCCTCCAGAGTCAAGTGGGGAAACACAAGTGTCTCACTCTTGAGAGGGAAGCTGCACTTCTCCATGGCAGGCCTAGTGGTGCCAGGTGTCACCACAAAAAGACGGCAGAGCCACAACCTAGCAGGCACTTGGCAGGCTGGTTGTCTGGTAAAATTGTTCAGGGCTTGGCATAGGACCTGGTCCTCAGCCCCAGCCATGTCCACCACCTCCACAGGTGACCCCAGGCCTGACAGGTGCAGGAGGTGCCGGGGGGGCATGTAGGTGTGGGTGAAGAGCAGGGTGTAGTGGGTCGGTACACTTGGGAGCACAGGTGTATGGACCACCTGCTCCAGGTGCTCCAAGCTGGGCACTAACCCCCCCTGGTGCAGGCAGCCAAAGAAGAGGGCGCCCAGGGCATTGAAGAGGACCAGGGTGCCCTTGCAGGGCACAGGCTGGGTTCGTGGACTACAAAGCAGGACCAGGGGGACAAGAAGGGGGATCAGGAACCGAGCCTCCTGGTGGCTAAAGGCAGAGAGTAGGGCCAGGGGTGTGAAGTAGAGGAGCAGGAGGTGCAGTCTGGGTCTGGGCAGCAGGCTCCAGGCATCTAGCACCCCTGGGAAGCCCCCGTGTGCAAAGGCCTGGAGGCAGGTTTGCAGCAGTTGCCACGCAGCCTGTAGGGCCTGGGCGTGCAATGTCCCGAAGAGCAGGAAGCCATTGACAGCCAAGTGAGTGAGCCTCAAATGTGTGCCATGCCTCGCCAAGTTGTGAGGATCCAGGTTGTAGTGCAAGAAGTTGGCAGGAGTGAGGACAAGGGCACTGGATCTAGAGGGACTGAAGAAATACCAGCTGTCCACAGCCACAAACACCACTGTTGTGAGGCTCACCCCTGGGAGCAGCCCCAGCACTTCCTTGGCCAGCAGTTTGAAGCCAGGGTTTGTGGCTCCGCAAATGCCCCAGAGGAAGAGAGGGACCAGCGCAAAGGCCAGAAAGGTGGGCCGATTGAAGAAGCCAGCAGTCACAATGCCCCCAAGAAGCCAGCTGTGCCACCACGGGCCTGGGGCAGGCTTCTTGGGCGTGGGGTTCCAAGCTACACGGGGGGATACCAGTGCCAGCAGCCAGGCGAAGAGCAGTCCCTCGATGGCATTGGAGAAGGTCCTTGTGTAGAAGACCAGGGTGACGTAGGAACCAGCCAGCAGGACCAGGGTGTGCCAGCGCTCTGCCCCCCACAGGGGCGCCAGGCGGTACACAGCCGCGTCCAGGCCGAAGGAGAGGGCAGTGAGGAGGAGCCGGGGCCCCACCAGCAGCACGTAGCCACTCACCAGGCCAGGCCGCGGCCCCCACTCCTCCCAGAGCCTGAGCAGCCAGAAGGCAGAGCCAGAGGTCAGCAGTGGGAAGAGCACCGTGCGGCAGGAGCTGCTGGGGCGGAACTCCCAGGGCCGGGCAGCCTCTACGCCCAGGATGTCCTCTGTGAGGAGAGAAGCAGAGGGGAACCCGTTTCGTTTCAAATTCAGGGAACATGAATGACAGAATTCTAGTATAGCCCCCAGCTTTTCTAACTCCCTCATGTACACACCCCACAAAATGAATGATCCCTGGGAACGTGATGATGAGTTTTACTCTTGTGATTAGGTTATGTCACAGGGGAGATCCGCCCATAAGATAGGGATATGACCTGGGTGGGCCTGATGTAATCACATGAGCCCTTTTAAAGCAGAGTTTTCTCCAGCTGGTGGCCGAAAAGGACACCAGAGATTCAAACCATGAGAAGGATTTGATGCACCTTAAAGATGGAGGGGTCCATTGGCAAGGCAGGTGGGTGGCCTCCAGGAGCTGAGGAAACTGGACTCTAGTTCCACAGTTGCAATAAACCAAATTCATCCAGCAAGAATGAGCTTTGAAGCAGAGCTTTCCCCAGAACTCCCAGACAAGAACTCAGCCCAGCGCTTCCCTTGATTTCAACCTTGTGACGCCCTGAGAGAGAGCTGTGCTGGATTTCTGATTTGTAGAACCGTGAGCTCCTAGTTTCAAGCTGCTAGATTCATGATGGTTTGCGATGCAGCAATAGAAATAGATTCAAAGCATCACCGTGGCTAGAAGGTATAGGGGAGCTGAGCCCTTTGGAGGCCCCACCTGTGAAGGGGCAGAAGGAGCCATGCCTGGGACATGAGGTGACATTGTGCCCTGGACAGGGAGCTGGGGGTGCTCCACTTCACTTCTTTCCCTGGAGTTTGAAGTCTCCAAAGTCAGAGTCAAAACCCCCTCTCTATAATTATGATTGTTATCCAGGATAGGCAGTGTGAGAAGGGGAAAGGCAATGAGCAATTGTGACTGTGGTCGAACGTGACTTTAGTTTTGTCTATAATACTCAAACTTTTATAGGAAAAATGTATTCAAGCAATACTTATGTAATTAAAAAGTACTTGCTACCCAGGGGTGGTCTGTGACCCTGTGCCCTGGTGTCCCAGAGCTCTGAGGGGTAGGAGAGAGGAAAAAAAAAAAATTAATTTCTGCATCTCGGCTCCAAGCTCATGACATCTCATAAGCTTGATAACATTGCTGGTTGTTTATCGCTCTCTGCTTCTCCTACTTATTCTTCCAACCTTTTGGCCATTTTTTTTCTCTCTGCCAGAAGGTGAAAGGGAAACAAAATCTAGGATTAGATCAATCTGGCTGCTTTTTACTGGCTCAGGCTAAAAAAAACAAAACAGTGTGGAAAAGAAGACTGGACTTTTCAACTTACAAAACAGATACACCTGTAGAGAAAGCCCTGTGCCAAAAAACCTGTCTCCCCAGGATCTATTTTCTCTTTCTTCCTTAGTCTCTTTAGGTAAGCATTTGGTCAGGTACAAAGACTATGTTTTTCAGCTTCCTCTGAAGCTAGGCATGGTCATGTGATATATTCTGACCAATAGGATGGAAATGGACTAGAGGTACGTGAATTTCAAAATATGTCCTTTAAGAGAGGTGGCTGGAAGACTTGGTTTTAGACTTGCAGCCTGGATGGATGTCAAGCAGCCATCCTGAACTCAGAGGAGGAAGTCATGTGCTCACAGCAGCCGAAAAGCCTCATGGTCCCTGGCAACCACCCTCATGATGTGTCTTACACACCTATCAGGTAAGTTCTAGCATGTCAGTATTCCAGGTCTGGGTTCCCTCAGCTCTTGTATGAACCTACAGAAGAAAAGTTTCATTATCTTAGATCACAAACTTATGTAAGTTTCCCCAATCACTGGGGAAGCTCAACTCTAAAATCTTCCCACTGAGAAGCACAAACCAGCTTTTCTGAATAACCTGTATTGTTGGTTCAAGCAGGGAAATATCAAAGGGGCTGGCATTTCATTAGTATCATCCAGAAGGTCAGTGTCATGGCTCAGGAAGAAGAGATGAAGTCCCTCCTGCCAAGTTATTCCAAAGAGGCTCATAGATTTACTGCTTATCTGCAGAGACCTGTTTCTCCTTCCTCACTAAATATCTAGTCAGCTCCAATCCAGACTTTGCTGCAACTTGTGATCTTTAACCACACCTGTGGCCCTTTACCTGCCATGACCTCAGGCGACTGGAAGAATTCATCGGGGTGCACGTAGCCCGTCTGTGGAAGGAGACACCACAGGAAGCGGAGCAGGCTGAGGCTGCCCCACAGCAGCCTAGATGCCATCTTCAGATCAAATTGCTGCCCAGACACTGGGGCCAAGAGCCTAGAATAACTTCTCAGCTGCTACAGAAGCTATTCTGGATCCATAGATCTGCATCTGCTGAGGATAACATTTGTTAGTTATTGCAATGCCAATTACAATATGTTTAATTGTCTGGACAAACTTGAAATGGGTCTATGTACAATTAAAATGGTAATAATAACAGCTACTATTTACTAAGTGCCTGAGAAGTGTCAGGAAATTTACGTGCATATCTCATTTAATCCTTTCCACAATCTGGGATGGTGGGTCTCATTATCTCCATTGTGCAGATGGGGAAACTGAGGCCTCTGTTTAGTAACCGTTACTTGCTAATCATATTTGCTAAGTGTCTAAATGACATTTGTGAGTAGAATTAGGGTACCCACCAAGTCTGGATCTCATAGTCCCAATCCTGTTCATAGCTCCTATCCATAGGCAAGCAGGCAGCCTGCCTCTTGCACTTCTGAAAACTGGGGAACCTCAATGGATTGCATCCATGGCTCTGCAAAAATGAACACATTTTTAAAAAAGATTTATTGTTTTTGACAGACAGAAACAGAGAGAGACAGAGAGAAGGGGGAGGGCCCAGAGCATGCCCCCTCAAGCCAGGGGTCAAACTGGGGGACAATAACTGAGTTGGGGGCCTCCCGCATGGGAAGTGCACAAGGGTCCGCAAGGGCTGGGGCAGGGACTCGATCCTCAGTCTCCATGGGAGGAGCTCTCTGGTGACATACATGGTGTAGGTGGTTAGTATGTGGTACTTACACAGTAGTATAAACTACGCTTTCTGCAGTGACTGGTTATGTCTGAATGTATTGGATTGAAATCCTTTATTTTTCCCTAAATAAATCCTTTCGGTGATGGAATACCTAATTGACTTTTGTTTTACAGTTGACATCAGCTCTGTGGCTTGGGATATGAGCCTATCCTGAAACCCAGTTATAGACCCTGAACGGGTTTAAGGCAAATAACATTTCCCACCCCAATGGCCTCACTAATTGGATTAGGGTTGGGCACATAAACTGGCCAGATCAGAAGAACTAGGAAACATTCTGGTAAAGGTGGGTCATGGCCTTGTCTTCTCTGCCAGGCTCTGGACTCTCCTGAGGCAGGGGAGAAGCTCTTACACAATACCTCCACCCTAATATTCCAATCTCATATTCCCTGGATTTCTCTCCGTACAAAATGGGGAAATCATGTAGTCCTTTGGGTGTATAACATACTTCCTTGTGCGTTACACTTTGTATCTCATCGTTAGGGACCTGCTGGGACTTGAGTCTAGTTATAAATTTAGAATCAAAGAGGGATGTGGAAGTTGGTCCTGAGGAGAATCAGCATTGACTTGCAAGGCAACCGCCTCAAGGGAGGCCATTACCATTTCCTTAGGCAATGCAGGGTTAATCACCTCAAATGGTAGTAGAAAGGCTGATTCTATTGGTTAAAAAAAAAAAAAAAAAAAAGGCTCATCAATATTTAGAAACTCTATATCCCGGGTTCTCTTAAAGTCTTCACACATTTCTCCATTTCAACTTTCAGGATCCCATACCTCCCCAAACAATGCCCTCACTGTTAAGTAGACACAATTTGCACTGTAATTTAGCCACTCACTGGATGATATTCTGGGTTTGGTTTTCAGCAAGTTCAGCCCTGCAGGAAACAGGAGATAAGGGTCTCTTTCAAGGCAGACACAACTTTTAGGTCATTTTATGAGGATTTTGGGCTGGGAATTTGAAACCCAGAGCTCATCCTTTTCTTTTCCACTTTATCCGGTACAATTAGGAGCAACCAGCCAATCTCATTATACTCCTTAGTTTCACTAAAATGTTAAAAAATACCACATATGTGGTCACCAAGATCTTGCCTGGAGTAGTCAGTGCTGTTTTTCATATCTCTAATGCTGCACACTCCATGAATGACCAATGCCCTCATTACCACTTGAAGTAGAGTCATTAGTGCCTTTTAGATCTAGTCAGACTAGAGAACCAATTCCAGAAAACCCAGAACCTATACAGAAGACCCACCCTTAAGATTCCATTCCTCTAGAAACACTTCCAGCACAAAAATCTGTATCAGTTAGCGTTCAACCAGGGGAAGAGATCCCGTAGGAATTTATGTTAAGATTTATTGTGAGGAATTGGCTTATGCCTTTGTAGGGGCTGGCGAGGCAAGTCTGAAATCTGTAGAGTAGACCAGCGGGAAGGGCAGGCTGTTAGTTTTGGGGCAGGAGTGGAAGCTGCCTTCCTTAACTAAGGAGAGCTTCCTGTAATTCAGGAAAGCATCTGTTCTGCTCTGAAGACCTTTCAACTGACTATCTCAGGTCCACACTGATTATTAAGAATCATCTGCTTTACTTAAAGTCAGCTGATTATGGACTTTTATTGCATCTACAAAACACCTTCATAGCAACATTCACATTGTTGTTTGAATAACTGGGGACAATTGCTTAGTCAAATTGACCCATAAACCTAACCATCACACTTTAAGTAATTCAGTTTGCAATTGTGTTTGACTTTTAGATCAATGGGATAATTATCTTTTTTCCTTTCTTTAAAAAATTTTTTTTTCTGTAATTGTGTACAGCATGATTAGACATTGACATAACGTATGAAGTTATCACCTCGGTAAGTCTAATACTCATCTGGTACCACACACAGTTATTACAATATTATTGACTATATTCCCAATGCTGTACTTTACATCCCTGTGACTGTTTTTATAACTGGCAATTTGTACAAGAATAATTCTTTATGTAACTCATCAATGACTTGCTTCTCTTACTCAACATTCTATTAACGATATTTATCATGTTGCTGCCTATAACTGTAGTTTCTTTTTATCGCTATAGTATTCCATTGGATGAATATACTAAAACTTATTTATCCTTTTTTCGGTTGTTTATCTGCTAGGTTATCTCCAGGTGTTTACAAGTTTTTTTCTATTCCTAACAATGCTGCTACAAACATTATTATCCAAGAGTTCTGTAAAGTATATACTTATAAATTGAATTTATGGGTATACATATTCTTAATTTCATTAAACAATGCCAAACTGCTTTATAAACATCCCTGTCAGCTAGCAGATATTATAATGACCACTATTTCATACGCTCATTTATGCTTGGTATTGTCTGATGTTTTAATTTTGTGAATCTTGTGGGTGTTACTATGCATTTTTCCGATTACTAATGTGTGAACACCTTTTCAAATGTTTGTGGAACATTTTTTTTCTTCTGTGGAATTCCTTTTGGCCATATTTATTGGGTGTCCATCTTTTTCTTATTATGTGTAGGAATTCCTCATATAGTTTTTATATTTATTGCCTTATGACTATTCTTTTACAATTTGCATCTTGTATTCTTAAATCATTTCTATTCCTAATATTGGTTACTTGTGCCTTCTTTTTGTTTCTTGAGCATTTTCATCACGAATCTTTTTTTGAAAAATCAACTTCTGGTTTTGCTCATCTTTTTAATTAATTTATTTTTGTAAGATATTTTTTCTTTTACTTTTTTTGGGGGGGGTGTTATTTTGCTGTTTTATTTCAAACCTTTTAATGTGGACACTTAACTCATTAATTTTGAGCCTTTAATTTTTGAGACTTTTTCTATAAGAAGTATTTAAGGATATACATTTTTCCCTAAATACTATATTAGCTGCATCTCATAAGTTTGGCTATATAATATTTTTATCACCTTTTGATTTTAAATATTTTCTAGTTTTATTGTAATTTCTTCTTTGATTAATGCTTTATGGTCAATGCATTTACTTTCAAAAAAAGACTTTATATTTTATAGTAGTTTTAGGTTTATTGCAAAATTGAGAGGACAATAGACAGATTTCCCAAAGCCCCTATAAAGGCACAGCCTCCTCATTATAGTTCATTTGCTACAATTGATGACCTTACACTGACACACCTTTATCACCCAAAAGTCCATAATTTATATTATGGTTCACTTTTGGTACTGTGCATTCTATAGGTTTGGATAAATGTATAATGACATGTATCTACCATTATAGTATCATACAAAGTATTTTCACTGCCCTAAAAATCGTGTGGTCGGCCTATTCATCCCTCCTCCTCATCCCCAGCATTTGATTTTTAATGGTCCATTTTTGTAGACATTCCATGATGCTTGAAAGCACCATGTATCCTATAGTTATTAGATGTAGAGTTCTATGTTAATGAGATCAAGCTTGTTAATTGTATCATTCAAATCTTTTATATCCTTAGGGATTTTCTACAGCTTATTCTACAAATTATAGAAATATGTATTAAAATAGCACATGAGATAGTGGACTTGTTTAATTTTCCTTGTAATTTTGTCTTTCTAGTCCATTTTTGAAGCTGTGTCACTATTTTTATAATAGTTTAGAATTGTTATATCTTGTTAGAAGACTGAATATTTTATCATTATACCGTTATCTTTTTATCTCTGATAATAAAAATTTTTGCTTTTTTTATTACTGTTAAATTTATTGGGTGACATTGGTTGATAACAATTATGTTGTTTCCAGGTGTACAATTCTACATCGTCTATGGATTGCATTATGTGCTCAGTGGGAGAAAATATTTGCAAACAATGCCTCTGATAAAGGGCTAATATCTAAAATATATAAAGAACTCATACAAATCAACAACAACAACAACAACAAAAATAATCCAACTAAAAAATGGGCAGAAGACCTAAACAGACACTTCTCCCATGAAGACATACAAACAGCCAACAGATATATGAAAAAATGCTCCAAATCATTAGCAATTAATTATTAGGGAGATGCAAATTAAAACCACAATGAGATACCACCTCACACCTGTCAGAATGGCTATAATCAACTCGACAAGGGATAACAAGTGCTGGAGAGGCTGTGGAGAAAAAGGAACCCTCATACACTGCTGGTGGGAATGTAAACTGGTACAACCACTATGGAAGTCTGTATGGAGATTCCACAAAAAAGTAGAAATGGAATTGCCATATGACCCAGCAATCCCTCTACTGGGTATCTACCAAAAAAACTTGAAAACCTTAATTCACAAAGATATAAAAATTTTTCTTTAAAGATTTATTTTATTATTTGAGAGAAGATGAGAGAGAGAGAGAGAGAGAGAAGAGAGCGAAAGCCTAGAGCAGTCTCCATAGTTGTACATCATTAGTTGTGACATGGTTTCACTCCACACAGGTGGATGTGGGGCCTCCTGTACTGTAGGCAAGAACCTTCACTGCTAAGCCATCCTGGTGGTTACCAGTTGCGCAGCAGTTCAGCATATGAGGTTGCACCAACTGGGGCTGGGAATCAAACCCTGGACCTCACAATTGTGAGGCAAGTGCTTAACTGTTGAGTTATCCCAGCATCCCCCAAAATTTTGTCTGATATTAATATAGATATACAAGCTTCCTTTTATTTAGTATTTACCTGGTACATCATTTTCCACCCTTTTACTTTCAACCTTTCTGTATATTTATACTTTCACATGTCTTGTAAAGAACAATTGGATTTTGTTTACCCAGGCTCATTTGTTTTTTAAAAATGCAGCTTTACATCTCACTGCCTGACTTTTATCTGTACTACAAAGCCTCAGTAATCAAAACAGCTTGGTACTGGCAGAAAAACAGGCACATGGACCAATGGAATAGAATTGAAAACCCAGAAATAAACCCACAAATTTATGGACAGATTATTTTTGATAAAGGATCAAAAAATATACTGTGGGGAAAAGAAAGCCTCTTTAGTAAAT
>PVKE010012781.1:0-37615 GCA_004027555.1 Craseonycteris thonglongyai
TCTCTCCACCTCTACCCTCACCGTCATGCTCTCTCCACCTCTACCCTCACCGTCATGGTCTCTCCACCTCAACCTTCACAGCCATGCTCTCTCCACCTCTACCCTCACGGCCATGATCTCTCCACCTCTACCCTCACCATCATGGTCTCTCCATCTCTCATGGTCTCTCCACTTCTACCCTCACAGCCGTGGTCTCTCCACGTAGCTACTAGTTGTCCCAAGTGGCAGTTGTTAATGCTGGGTTTGGGGTGTGTGTGCATTTGAGAGAGGATCCCTAGTAGGACTTGAATGACTTCCTTCAAAAAAAGAAAAAAAAGAAAAAAAAAAAAAAGAAAAAACAAGGCCCCTCTCTTCCAAGAAAAAGAACCAATGATATTAAAAAAGAGAACTCTATACCCACCCCCCACCCCACCCCCACAAAGAAACATTTTAAAAAAGGACAGAAAGAGAAAAAATATATACAAACCCTCTAAACATAAACATCGGTAAAGAAATCCGTTGGGATTGGTTTGCAGGTTTGGTTCCAAAACGCACGAGCCAAATTCAGAAGGAACCTTTTGCGGCAGGAGAATGGGGGTGTTGATAAAGCTGATGGCCCGTCGCTTCCGGCCCCGCCCTCAGCAGACAGCGGAGCGCTCAGCCCACCCGGCACTGCGACCACTTTAACAGACCTGACCAATCCCACTGCCACTGTAGTGACACCGGTGACCTCTAACATGGACAGCCGGGAGCCGGGGAGCCCCTCCCCAACCACCTTAACGAGCCTTTTCTAACAGTGGTTTTTGGTTTTTTTCTAAATTCTTCTTTTGATGCTTATTCTAATGATTATTGCATTATTTACAAGACCTTTTTTTTTTTTTCTCCTCCTCACCCACAAGATTTTTGGGGAAATAACAACAATAGCTTGGGGTGTAGCCTCTGCGGCCACGTGGCAAATGAGTTTACAGTCTTGTCTCCTTTAAAAAGGTTGTGTTTTTTGTTTTTTGGTTTTTTTGGTCTGCAAAGTGTATTTGGGTTTTTAAAACAGTTATTTAGATCTTTCAGTCGGTAAGGAGAGTTTTTGAATCGTTCTAAGTGCCTCTTAAAATTGTATGTTACTTATTTCCAGAATCACAAAGCGGCTGGGAGAAAAAGTGGTAGTTCTGATGGGTCAATAATCATTTTCCTACGTAAATGATTATGGTAACCGAACATCAGACAGTTGTAGTTATTTTTTAAATACTGCATTTGGATGTGTACTTGGAGAAGTTTGAAAACTTTCCATTTTTAAATTTTAAAACTGAAGAACGGTTTTGATTACTCCCTTTCCTGACAAAGGAGGCATCTGATTAAATAAAAGCACTAACTGTAGCAACGCTTAAGGACGAAAGATTAATTAGGTGAGAAATCTGTTCCAGGAATGTGACTTGTCCTTCTCTTAGGATGTCCCTCCCGACCAAACTTTGGTTATTAATTTGCTTTTCAACATTTGAACAATACTTAAGCACCCTGAAATTCCAAATAGAATTTGAAATTCTATACTTTAGACCCTTGAAAGCTAAAAGATGATACTTGTAAAACCATTCTTTCTAAATTTTTTATTTTTCCCCAGAGAACGTGGAAATAAGTAAAATATAATTTTTTAAGAAGTAAAAAAAAAAAAAAATCAGTAGAATTTAATTAAAACCTCTCTTCATTGGCTTCAGCTGTACCATGATATTGTATCTGCCATTCTATATGATAATGTTAAAAAACAACAACAACAATTACAAAAAACTTAGCAGTCTCGTACCAACACCGAGAATTCCTTGTTTGGTTTTGCTTTTCCTTTACTGGGTCACAGGTTGATGTATGTGTCAGGAACATCGTTTCTGACATGAGCGTTTTGAAGTTCTTAGTCTTGTGGTCGATAAACTCAGAAGCCTCGTGGATGCTGATCTGACTATATTTCCTAGTTTACAGTAGCATTTTTTTTTCCTTTTAATTTAAGCTAAAATCTTAACGGTCTGGGCAGTGGTGAATGTTCATCTCGATGCTTCTGTTGTAGTTGAAATACCAATTAGATTGTGGATTTCCTGAAGAAAATAATAAAAATAAAAAAGAAGTCAAGATCTATGTCTTGCGTTAGTGGATTGTTAAGAATAACTTTGCACATATTCTCCACTTTCTGAACCCCCTTCAGTCTCGTCTGGTGGTCGAAGTGGCTATTTAATAGACTTTAAAGGTGTCCTTCCGGCTGTATAAATGTGTGGTTACATACGACACTTCACTGCCCACATTAAAGTGCATTATTGTAACTTTTTGCTCAGGGTCTTTAGAAAACTAGCACAGAAAGTAGCTTATTTTTTAAAAAAAATAAAAAGAGGATGGAAGAGAAGTTAACACTGTAACAGAAGAAAGGTGCTGATGGCCATTATATATTTAGCAAGTGTGGTTATCATCTTCTTTGGGGCTTAAATCTTGACTTTTCATATTTCTATTACATTATGGGCATTTACCACTAACCAGACCAAACAACCTTGGTAAGGCTGAGATCTTATTAATACACTTTTACAGGTAAAATATTGATACTTAGAAATTTTGTTCTTTGACAGAACAATATATGGTACTATAGATCTACTTTATTAAGTAGACTGATTATAACTCAGTTCTCCTATGTGCCTTATACTATAACTTGGAAGTAAGTTTGTGGAAAATCAGGATCTATGTGTTGTTTGTTAAATTAACTGTTCTAAGCCCCTTGGACACCTCACTAGTTTTGTACTGTTTTCTCTCTTATTTCTGAAACTCTTTTTATGGTGTAGCCTGTTAGAGGGCACAGACATGTCAGAGAGAGGTGTTGTGCGCCCTTTCAAATCTAGTTGGTAAATCCAATAATCTTATATATTGAGCTTCGTGTTTATAGTACAGTAAGTGGTCTAGCAAAATTGTCCATGTTTCTTTGTTTATTGATAAATGCATTGTATAGAAACTATTTCCCCTAAATATTTATGGACCAAACAATTGTGATATATCCTATTAAATTTGTGTGAATAAACCATTTTGAATCGAAGGAGTTTTATTTCCCAGCAGTTTTATTTAAGGTTTAACTGGACTCTAGTGTGTTTCCAATATCTTATCTGTAAAATCTATTAAAATGGTAATGCAACAAAATTTTGAATATTCAAACAAACCAATCGTTTTGAGATTTCCAAACTTCTGATTCATTTTAAATGGACACACCATTGCACATGCAATGTAATTCAACTTAGAATTGCCTTGAAATATATTTTCTTAGAATAAAAGTAATGCCCCACTGATTTGACTCACCCCAGTTTTTAGAATTAAAAAGAAAAAGATAATGAGCAGATAAAGTTATTGCATGAAAAGAAACCTTAAATATGATTAAGATTTAATGTTAGGTCTATTAAGCACCAATGGATATTTGTAAATCTAAATAGAAATTGCAGACCCCTAAAAGCCACGTTGCTCTGTAGTTAATAAATTGTCACTATGATTTTTTTCAGGGAGAACAAATCTTGGGGCATTACAGCCAAACATCCCGACGTTTGAAAATTCCCTAAAGTATTAAAAGAAGGGGAAAAGTTTGATCGGAAATCCACTGCAGTGAAGACAAAGACAATATTAGGTTATGATAATCATACATTTTAAAATCCATTGAGCCAAAAAAATAATAATAATAAAAAGTGAGTGAGAGAGAGAGAGAGAGAGAGAGAGAGAGAGAGAGACTTAACTGTCGTTTACTGAATGTTGAACCAAGATTCTGTTCTTTATGTGTCTAACACAAATGGCAACTTAAAATCATGTGGTTTAAAGCAAAATTAGATAAACCGTGTATGAACCTGAGTGACCTGGCAGGAATATGCCCACCCCATATTTGAAGCAAATTCTTACACTGAAATAAAAAATTCCACACATTTGTCAAGCACAGTAGTTGTAAAGCCCAACGCCTTCATTTCACCTGCTTGCTAATGTGTATTAGTCCTGTTAATGGCATTTTCCAATTGTAAATTCAGAGAAAAGCTACTACTCACTGAAGAGTATAGGGACCCAAACCCAGTAATTTTAGTATTCTTGTTTATTCCTTCCTTTGGAAACAGAAATCTCTGCATGCACTTTTACATCTGTCACTTCTAGTGTGCACCTCTGTATGACTTCTTTGCTGTTTTCTTGTATGATAACTAGCTTTCATTAATAAACATGTTATTTGATGCAAACATAGTTAACTTTATGTTAAACACACACTGTTGAAATGAATTTTGAACACTGCATCTCCCACCTTATACTTAGGCAGCACGATGCATCTCCCAACTCATACTTAGGAGAAAAGTCAAACAATATCTTGAGGATGAATTCTGGTAGTCTGAGAGAAAAATACTTGGTTTTTAACTTTTTGTGACTTATTGTATCAATTGACATGTGTGTTAAAAATGAAAAAAAACCAAAAACCCAAATTACGACAAAAGTCAACCATAGAATAAACTATCACGTAAAATTTCAGCAACTGTTTTTAGATACTTAGGGTAAAATTTGTAGATTCTCTGTCAGTTTACATGTTCGCTATGCAATGAGGAAATTTACTGAAGTATACAAATATATTCTGAACTATGAAAAGGTTCAATCTTTGCCTAGTTCAACTTACATATGGTATGACAAACCAAGGAGCCAAGTGGAAAGAAAAACATATTTAGGAATGAGTTGTTTTTTTTTTTAATTGTTAAAGGGAATATTTGAAGAATTTTTTAATGATTCCTATTTAGCTGTTTATCCAAAGCATATGTTAAAAAAAATAACATATAACTTTCCAGAAAATTTTTCATTATGATGAAATTTTTATGATATACAAATAAACCCAATGTAAATGATGTAACTTTTATGAATGACAGACATTAAATATTTCACTTACATGTATTCTCAGGATTTTGAATGTTTTCTTAAATCCTTTTACTTCTTGAATACTAAAAAAAAAAATATGAAAACAACTCACTAATAAAAAGCAATGCACCGTGACAAGTAGACTATTTTGAGTGATCATGAAACACGTTGGTTTTGTCAGTAACTTGACTATTTATGCCTCATTGAGACCTCATCCCAGGCTCTTAGCCACGGAAGTCGGTTTCCTAACACATGTCCAGCCAGTTCAAGTCCTTGTCACCCAGCTTTACCTGTGGTCCCCACTCTGTCACTTAGGACAGTTTGGTTTAGAAACATGTTGGAACCTTGCCTGGTTTTGCAGACACAGCTGAACTTAGACATCTGAGAACATAGGATATGAATTTGAAACGGGCACTGTTTTAAACAAGTAAAAGGAGCGCTCGTTCTGTGGGTGGGAAGAGAAAAGAGCAGGCGACCCAGAGCTGCGAGGGGACACGCTTCCCGGGATGCACGCCGTGTGTCTGGCGTGTAAGACTCGCAGGCAGCAGGGCGCTAAGCTGTCAGAGCGTCTGCCTCCCGGATGCCTGGGTCAGTCTAACTTCTGGGCAAATGGCTTTTGGGCCAAAAAAGCTTTGGTTCGCATCTGTATCTGTGAGCTTTGGTTGCGTAGCCGCTTGAATGCGGATGTACAGTGTGGGTAGGCTTTTATTTCTTTTTTAATATATATGTCCAGTAAGTATAATACTCCCTCATAAAGGACCCAAAGCAAACACTTTTAATACCTTGGTGACTTTTCATCACCTAAAAATGATGGCTTTAGCCACACCCCGGCGGAACCCCCTTGCACATCCTTTGACACTAATCTTCCTCGGGCGTGAAAGCGTTTTCTAAGCCACGTGTGCATAGGATCGCATTTTCTGTTGCCATGAGCTGGCAGGACGTGTCATGGTGGAAAGGGTTAGAAATGGGACGTGCTAGAATGGAAATTGGGAGTCACGGTATTCTAGGCTCCGAAGGAGAAGATGGGATAATACCGTTGTTATAAAAGATGAATACAAACGCCTCACTTTGTACAGAGTGGTGGTGTTTAATTTTCAGCGACGTTATACACCCAGCTGGCTTTCCTTGCAGAGACCTGGCGAATTGAGGTGGTGCAAGACCTTTTCCATTTTGTGGTCTTTAGACCACAGGGTTAAATAAGGACATTCGGGCGTGGTCCAAATGGAAGAAATGGCTTTGTATTTTCTTTGAAACCATGTGTTTCTATAACCCTGGATTGGCTGTTTGGATCCATTTTATATTTTTAATAGTTGGGAACTGACTCTGGATATTCAAATAAATAAAACCCTCTGATACAAAGCCACAGGCCTCTGCTTTCCAGCCACAGGCAAACCTAGGAAGTTAGTTTCTTTATGGTGTGAGGCTGACTTTGAAACATTTTTATTATACCTGCTCTGCGTTTCTAACATTGTTTTTCAGAATCGCATTACCGTTGACCTTATTTTCAAAGTAAATTATAATTCTAAGTTAATATGTTATTTTGAATGCCCTCTGGGGAGAGTTCCATTTCTTGTGACCTGTTTCCATAGCAAAAAAAAAGTTCAGAACTGCATGGTACTCGAGAAAATGTCTATGAATGTGATGTCAGTGGCAATATCATCACAACAAAATAGTCTTCACGGTGTTAAAATATTTTCATCTAACATCACTCTACTTCCAACATTGCGTTGTGAATATTAACAGTCAAAGCCTCCCTCCTATGCATTTACCAACATGTTTTTTCCTTCCTGTGGTTTATTCCTTTTTGCCTTCTGCACTACATTTATCTTGTGTTGAAATAACAAAACGTGGACCAGAAGAAAAGTCCAGGGATTAGCCATATGTAGACAGTTCCGGGTGTGCATTTTTGTGCATATTAGGATCGTCAGGAATGATTTCTTTTCCTTTGGAACTTTGTGTTACATCCTGCATGAACTTATACCTGAATCAGAAGAGTAACTGGATACCTTTGATGGTTCCTGGAAAATAAAATTTGCTACACATAAGATGTTCCAGTCTCCGTTGCCTCATATTATGTCCGAATAGCTTAATTTTTTTCTGCATTGAACCAGAAAATACTAACCTCTGAGGATATTTAAGTTGTGATTTATGACCAAGTACACAAAGATGAAGAAATTCAAAGGTGAGATTACTTTTCATTAATCTGAATTCTCATTTTGCTGCTTTTCCGAAGCCGCAAAAATCACAGAAAGCTATCTGCTGTATCGTTGACATTCAAGGGTTTCGACAGCTTGCATCACTGAAAGTTACATTTATTATTCAGTAAACATTTAGTTCTATAGAATAAATGCCCTTTATGAAATGGGAATTTTGAAAAAGCACAAAGGTATTTCACCATATCAAGCAGCCTGTGCTGTTTGACTTCTACAATGTTTTTTGTTTGTTTTAAAGAAGAGAAATATGGTGGAAAATTGTGTTATAATAAGTATAATATTTGTAGCATTTTACTGGGTTGACCTAGATGCACTATAGGAATTTTAAAGCGCTTTGAAAACCTCCAAAATGATATGACGTAAACAATTAAATGGTGGTATTTTTCCGTGATGAAATTTGAGACAGCTTGTTTTATAACTATAATTGCATGGTTGCTTTATTATTTCAGCACAAATCTGAGGTCTCCTCCTGGACATGGTTTTTTTTTTACTGTTAAATTGATTGGGGTGACATTGGTTGGTAACAATTACATCGTTTCCAGGTGTGCAGTTCTACGTGACATCATCTGTGCATCGTCCTCCCGGACATTTGAATGACGAAGGAGATCTTTGCGTTGCCATGGCTTCTAACAGAATTCTTTATTCAGTTTCCTCCTCCAGCATCACAAGCCGGTGTGTGTCGGTTCCTTGGTTTCCTTTGAACCAATTTCTAACGGAAAAGGAAAACAAAAGGGCAAACTAATGGCACTTGGCTTTCAGCTGCAGAGATTTAAACAGGCCCCCTTTTTTGTTAGCCTGACGTGAAGCTGCATTTCCGGAACCTTCCTGGGAGTCTGTAGGTTCTGCATAGGTGGCTGTCCTCACCGGGCTCAGTCCTCACCTTGCCGTTCGCTGGAACCACGCTGCTGTTTGGAGCGTTCGCATTCGACAGCGTTTGCACCCACCACGCGTGTGTCCACACCAGCGTGCTGGCAGACTGCTGGCCGCGGGGCTGCCCAACGCAAACCTCCCGCCACACCTGCAAGTTCAAACCCGGAAACCCAACTGGTACGTGTGCTTGTGAGGCCCTGGGCATCACCTCTGTGTTCTCCCACAAAAATAAGCCACCCCGGGCTTGGTTTTCGTTTCAGTTTTGACTCAGATATGGACCCACTCGTGGACTCGCACTGGGTGCTGGGGAGAGCCTTACGTACTAGGCTGGTTCCAAGGGTTCAAGCCCTTTCAACCCCCAACTCCCCTTTGATTTTGTTTTGCAGTGGAAACAGCACCCAGAGACAGATGTGTATCGTTTCTAGTTCAGACCCAGGTGTGGGCTTTGCGCAGAGCAATGTGGATAACGAGAGTGTCGGCGTAGTCTCTGCAGACTTACGTCCTTTTCTTTTCTTTTTCTTTTTAAAGATTTATTTTATTGTCTTTGACAGAGACAGACAGACACAGAGAGAAGGGGGAGGGCCCAGAGCAGGCTCCATAGTTGCACGGCCCAGACCAATAGCTCCTGCCACGCACCTCTTTTTAGGCTCGCCCGTCCTGCCACGTGCTCGGGTGTCTGGATCTCAATTTGGGCTCAAGGTGGGGAGGACCCCTCTGGAGGACCATGCGGATGGAGAGCTGATTGGGAAAACGCATCCCAGAGAGCGACAGAGAATGGACGGGTGTCTCTGAGGATGGGCTTTGGGGCCGGGCCCTGGGCAGGGGTCCCCTCGTGTTTTTTGTGACCAAAGCATTCCAGGCCAGAGCTGTCCAGCCCATCGGACTCGCAGATGGTGCCAAGCTGTCAGGGGCGGGACACCCAGCGACCCCACAGGGCGTCGGTCTCTCAGGCGGGGTCATTCGATCAGAGTCGGGAGGCCGGGAAGCTGTTGCTTTGGGACACACCACCCGGGGACATTTAATCACCCGGTCACTACAGTTCTGGGTCTTGCGTTTTCATCAACGTTTTCATCGTCATATCGCCATCTCACCATCTTTCCCACATGGTCACACTCCCTATCTGTTACGGCTGCATGCTATGCCGTCCCGTGGCTGTATAGTGGATAGAACTGAGCTGTTGTCCCGCGGAGGGAGGCTCGGCCAGGGCCACCGGATGTGCCAGTGTGCAAAGTACGGCCACACGCGACATCGGTCCCTGTCAATAGGTCCTTGATCGTTGCTCCTGGGTTCAAATAGCCCACGATGCTGGCTTATGCTTTTGGCTAAACGGATTAATACATTAAAAAATAGCAGCATGGTCCAAATGTTTCGACGGACGTACGGACAGGAGCAGATTCCAACGACGTCTTGTTGGGGACCAAATGTGTGCACGGACATTTCAGACAGGATCCTTTCCCACCGGGGTGCTTTCTTGTGATTTCCTGATGGGTTTTCGGACGATCCCTGGTCTGTTGAGTTCTCCATTGCCTCCCCTTCTGGTGTTCAATCAAAACCCTTTCCTGCTTTTCCTCCTATGCACAGTGAAGACACGTATGACCGAGGCGAGGCAGATGGGGGTGGCATCGAATGCAGGATGCATTGGGAGGGACATGGTGGTGTCTCTGGATGCCAGGGGGCACCTCTCCAGCCCTTTCACTGCCAATCAAGTCACCAGGAATGAGACACCAGAATCTTTCTCCAGGGTCAGCCCCCGATGCTAAAGTCAAGCTCACTGCAATTTGGGCTCATGTGATGGGACATGTGAAGAGGAGAGGTGACAGCCCAGATCCTCAGCACGTGCTGGGATGGTGAGAGGAGGGCTGCCTCCCAGCGAGGTGAGAAGTAGAGGAAGGTGACCGAGCTGCCGTCCCATGTCCTGCCATCCGGGTCGGGTTATTTCCACACGTGACTTTTCAAGGAACGAAGTTAAAGTACATGTAGGAGGGCGTTCTCTCACCCCTCATCACTCACTCACTCATCTCTGCACTTCTGCTGATACGCTAAGTTCAACGTCTTCTCGTCACATTCCGGTGACAAAAACGCAACCTTGGTGACCTCATTATGCCTTTTTTTTCTATGGTGACAGTAATAAAACAGCGGAGCTCTGCCGGGCAAATTTGTGCAACAGCTTAGACTGATCTTGTGACAACGTCACAGTTGAGCCTCCATGTTCCCTGGCCATCCCAGGGTGTCTTTGACGAAGTTACTAATCTGTCCCCTTCGGCAACAACTCTTCAGATCTGCTCCATTCGTTTTTTAACTCTATCGGGGTGACATTGATTGATATCAATTACATTGTTTCCAGGTGTACAATTCTACGTGACATTGTCTATACATCGCATTATGTGCTCACCACCCAGAATCAGCTCACTTTCCATCACCGTATGTTCGATTCCTTCTCCCTACTCCCCCCACCCATCTCTCCCACCCACCTCCCCCCTTACCCTCAGGTAACCACTAAACTATTGACTGTGTCCATGAGTCTTTGTTTCTTTGTTACTTTCAGTTTTATATTCCACCTATAAGTGAGGTCCTATGTTTCTTGACTCTTTCAGTCTGATTTATTTCACTTAATAAGATGTTTTCAGGGTCTGTCCATGTTGTCACAAATGGCTGTATTTCATCTTTTCTTATCGCTGAGTAGTATTCCATTGTGTAAATGTATCACAACTTCCTTATCCAGTCACCTATCAGAGGACACTTGTGTTGATTCCACGACTTGGACACCATGAACAGCGCTGCGATGAACATTGGGGTACATGTATCTTTGCGGATTAAGGTTTTCAGGTTTTTTGGGGTAGATACCTGGGAGAGGGGTGGCTGGGTCATATGTAAGGTGACCAGATTGTAACATTGGTAAAGCGGGACACCATTGACTGGGGGGGAGGGGGTTCTTGATGAAAAATTGGGTCTATCTCCCACCGTTCCCTAGCTTGTTGTGCATTCTTTCCAAAAATTGGGACTTTTTTAAAACGCCACGGGACGTGGGACACATTGTTAAAAATCGGGACTGTCCCGCCAAAAGCGGGACGTCTGGTCACCCTAGTCATATGGCAATTTCATTCCTAGTTTTTTTAAGGAATCCCCACACTGCCTTCCACAGTGATAGTTCCAATTAGATCAACTCCGTTCTTATCGAACCTCTAATACCATCTTGTCCATGCCACCCCCACCTGGACTCCCCACTCTTTAGAAACTCGTGAACTGGCTCATGTCCCAGGAAATAGAACCCATGCGATGGAAACTCTCCCAAGTCAAGAGGTGTACCTCTCCTGTAGAAGAGCCTCCCACCCGTGAACCCATATTCTCTAGAGCAGGCTTGTCCGGCCCACGGGCTGCATAACGCCCAGGACGGCTTTCAATGTGGCCCAACACAAACTCATAAACTTCCTGAAAACATGATGAGATTTTATTATTTGGTGATTTTTATTTTTTTAGCTCCTCAGCTATTATTAGTGTGAGTGTGTTGTATGTGTGGCCCAAGACGATTGCTTCTTCCGATGTGGCCCAGGGAAGCCACCCCTGCTATAGTGTTTCAAGAAACTTTACACAGCACTCAGTTGTTTGTCAACAGATCTGATTTTTTTAAATCATTTATTTATTTTTTATTGTTTTGATACAGAGAGAGAGAGAAGGGGGAGGGCCCAGAGCCATCTCCATAGTTGTTCATCATCCGTTTTTGACATGGTTTTGTTCCACACAGGTGGGCAGGGGCCGTGCAGGGGGAAAACCAAACAGGGGGCCTCCTGCATGGGAAGCTCACCCCAGTTCAGCATATGGGGCTGCATGAGCCAGGGCTGGGATTCGATCCTTGGACCCTGGGGATGCAAGATGAGCACTCAACCCGTTGAGCCCTCCTGGCCTCCCCAAAGGGTGTGGGTTTGTTTTTTTTTAAAGTCACAGTACTTTATTTATTTTATTTTTGACAGAAAGAGAGAGAGATACAGAGCTAGAGACAGAGAGAGAACCGAACTGTGGGAACTCCCCAGTTCAGCATGTGGGTCTGCCTGGGCCGGAGCCGGGATTATTGTGAAGCACTTCTATTGGATTCCAAGCCCGTGCACTTTCTCTTTTTGCTTTAGGGGAGTGAACCAGAGGGTCAAAACGGTCCGCTCCCCAAGCCATAAACACCGGGCCCATTGCAGGTAGAGGTGGCTGCTGTGTAAGACCACCCGGCAGAGTGCTCTCACCTGGTGGCATCGGTGGCGGGAGGGCCTCTCGGGGCTGAAGACCCACGAGGAAATCACTGCAGCACGATGACTGGCGATGTCTCCTCCATGTTACAACCACGTGACCTTCATGACCCCTGTGTGCATGTAGAATAATCGCATCCAATGTCGCTTGGAAACCAGCGATCCTCACACCTAAGATAACAAAGATAAGGTTCCCCAACGGCCACGTCAATATGCATAAAACACCGAGCCACGCATGTCGAAGGTGGGAGCTGTCTCTTGGTGGATTCTTCGCGCCGGCTTGAATTGTCCGGGGAATTCTCTGGTGGTGGCTAGGGGACACGGTCCCCCTCTCTGGTTTTCTGGGGACTCGTTACACAGTGAGCTGGTGACTCAGGTGCACTGGGGGAAACCGTATCATTATAAGTCCTTATTAGGGCTTCTGAGCCCGGGGCTTTTTTGGCAGGTCAATGTGCTCCATCATTAAAAACTGCGGAAAGGCAGCTAGAGAGCCTTTTCTTCTCTTTGCCTTTTTTAAAAGCTGGGCACCAGCTCACCAAGCAGGCTGAGAAATCAGCGTGGGGAGGTGGGAACAAGGGTTTGTCCGGCCTTCTTGCCGCTGGGGCGGTTTATTGCGGTCGGTCGGTCGGTTGTGTGTTTCTGTTCTGGATTAAACGTAAGTGGATTTTAAAAGGAAACGCTTTTACATCAGGGGGCCCGAAAGCCCCAAATTCAAGAGAGAAGAGAGAACAACGATCGATGATTTCAAACCCGTCCCGTTTTCCGGAGCAAGAGACCCCTCCAGGAACATGCTCAGATCTTCTAACTGCGAAGTGTGGTGAGAAGCGGGCAGAGCGAAGGGAGCTGCAGGCTAATCGCTGGCCGTGGGCCCCGCACCGCGGGGGGAAGAACGTGGGGAGCGAGAGCTAGGCGTTCCCGGACCCCGGGAAGCAGCTGCCGGGACGGGAAGGAAACCAATACTAGAGTAGGAGGAGGGTCTGAGCTGGAAACCCTTCCCCTTCCTCCCCTCCTCACCCCTCCCTGTCAGTCCCTACCCCTCCTCAGCCCCATCCTCACGGGGCCTTTGCCTCACTTCCTTTTCTTTAAGGTGACCAACCATCCTCCTTGAGGGAGGACAGTCCTCCTTTTGGAAGTTCTGTCCTCCCTGGAAAAGTGTCCTCCTAGATGTCCTCCTTTTCGACGTGTGTTCAGTGTTTATCCACAGAATTACCGGTACCCGACATTAACATAGACGACAATTGTCTATTTGAAGAAATTAGAAAACTGAGTATTTAAATTCTGAAAAATGGGTCGAGTGGGAACATGAACATGTTGAAGTTGATAAAAGATGGGTGGAAATATTCAACCATTTCAAAAATGCACATAGACCGTATGAAAATTTACTTCTAGTCCAGTTTACACTGTGCTGCTCTGGCACTAACGCAGCCGTTGAAAGGGTATTTTCAATTGCTATTGATTTTTGGACAACTGAAAAATCAAAACTGAATGTCGATACTCTAGCTGCAGCACTTGCTGTGAAATTCAATATGAAAAATAGTTCTTGTATGGATATTTCTAATATTTTGTTAGAAAATGGCACAACAAAAAATATTCATTCAATCGAAAAATATTCATATTTAAATAGTAATTAATCATAATACGCCTGCGTTGTCTATTTACTATATTATAATGCTTTCTGTTTAGTGATTGTTGCAAAGAATAAATTTTTTTATTTGCAATATTTGTTTCTTTAATTTATTTATGTTCTCCTTTATTTATGTCCTCCTTTTCATTGGAAAAAAGCTGGTCACCTTATTTTCTTCCCTTCTCTTTCTTCTCCTGTCCTCCTTTTCCTTCCTCTCCTCCTCCTCCTTCTCCCTCTCCCTCCCTCTCTCCCCATATTTTATACAGGAAGATGACAATGAGTGTGGAAGTGGATTTGAGATCCCGCCAGAGTCGAGGAGGGAGCTGACGATTTCCACCCCAGCTCCGCTGGCCCTTGACGCATTAACTGCATCTTCCCCAAATCGTCCGCCTCCCATTGCCCGGAGGTTCTTCTCGTGTCTCCGCATGAGAAAGAGAACCGTCAGACCCACCGACTCAGCCCCGCTCTCCCAGGTGGTAGAGGCTCAACAAGACCCACGGACGTGCACAGACGTCGGGAGGCGGGTGGGCTTCGGTGGGATAGGTTTTCTCAGGGACCGATCCTCCCACGGGGCTTCCTTATCCTGGGACCTGTCCCCGATCGGGAAGCGACACGTCTTCAGGCTCCATCAGGGCTCTTCACATTGGGCTGACTTGAACTACGTTACTAGCAACGGGAACAACAAACACCTGAGTTCGTTAAAAGCCACAATGTATATGTATTCCCCGGGACTGTGCCTTTTCCATATCCCGGCATTCGTTCTGCCAGTAGTCTGGGGAGTTAACTGACTGGGAAGGATGAGTGATACGTAATATTAAGTTACTATCCATGGATGGACCGTGGCTTGGTGATTGTGGGATTCGGGTCAGGCATTGGTTTGAACGGCATTTTAATGACCTCAGGGTACATCCCGGTGAATGTTTTCAGCTCCTGACGGGGTATTTCTGATGTGTGGCATCGATGATCCTAGAGTCAGTGTCTCTCGGCGACCATCTTGAACTTCTGCTTCCATGTCTTGTGCGTTCCACGCGGGTCACAGCGAGGAAGCCAGCGCCGTTCTTCCCAGTCAGTCATGTTCTCCTGCAGCTAAGTGCCCAGCACGACTGATGACACTTGGGAGTTCTAAACGGCCCTCCCCACCCCCTGGCAGACCATCTTTCACGGTGGGCTTCTCTCGCCGACGGCTGATCTCATGGTAATTACTGCTGTGTCTTGTGGGCCTGTCGCTGAGCATCAGGCCCACGCCGTGTCTAAGTTTGCCCACTTGAGAGGTGCGGAAACCGAAGCGTCGCATAGCTTGATTCTGACGGAGCTGGGATTCAAAACCAGTTGTGTCCTCGGGGTGCCGGGAGAGCTCAGCAGGTCGAGCACTTGCCTTACAGCTGTGCGGTCTGGGCATCGAATCCCAGCTTTGGCCCGTGCAAACCCCTATGCTGAACTGCGGTGCAACTGGTAACGGCTAGGATGGTGGTGAAGGTTCTTGCTCCCACGTGGGAGGCCCCCCGCTTGGTCCCAGCCCCCTGTTAGGCTCCACATCCACCTGTATGGAGCGAAACTATAATCTGTCACAACTGATGAGGTACAGCTATGGAGACTGCCCGCCCCCGCCCCTTCTCTGCCTCTCTCACCTTCTCTCAAACAAAAAAATAAATATTAGAAAAGAATCCACGTATAAGTGGACTCCTGCATGCTGTCCAAGAGCCCACTGTGACTTAAGCCCTCCCTATTGGGAGGAATGAAATACTGTGGAATAAGCTTTTGTCTGGTGCAACTCCACTTTGGAAGAATGGAAACCAGTCTAATATCCAGAGAGTTTTCTCACATCCACCCAAGAACAGAATTTTGTCCCTGTGACGTGTCATTTCTCCAGTTGGAAACACAGTTCATTTAGAGCATCAGGCTTTGACACGTAATATCCAAATGGGTATCTTGACTGAGGAACTCAGTTTGTGGAATAATGTGAGGGACTGACTTTGGCATTTGGGTTGGTCACAGAGCATCCCGGAGTGACGGGCACGTTCCACGCGTGGATCCGGTTATAGTCACTCAGTCAGTCAATCAATACACACCCGTCTTGCACGAGCACCTACCACACGCTGCTCTGAGTGGGTAGGGGGAGCACAAAGACGAATAGGGTAACGCAGCTCCCAGGGACACACACAGGTGCAGGCACGAAGGTTCTGGGAGCTGAGGGGATGGACCAAGTTGTTGAGGAGGCTTCCTAGGGAGGTTCACACCCCACACAACACCAGGAAGACGTTTCCCAGACTAATGGCCCAGGACCCACTGAGCCAGAGCGACCTCGTCTGGCGCCGCCCCGAGGTGGTGTTTGCCAGGAACGGGCAAGTTGCTGGCGGCACAGGTGACTCTCAGCGGATCATCTCACTGGCGGTCCCGGGTAAGTGAGGCACTCCTCCAACGCCGGATTTCGAATGGATCATTTCCCAGCCCCTCTCTGCCGTCTTCACCGTGCAACTTTTGCATGATTGCAAGGGGACGTTTCTGATACGAGAAACGAACCCAGAGAGGAAATCTCCCACCATCTAAACAAGGGCTTTGGAACCATGAGCCATCCCCCGGCCAGGCAATCCCTCACATCCCCCGGCCAGCAAGGTCACACGGTCCAGCGAGACTGCCTGGGCTTGTAGGTAAGTTACGGATTTCCCCGGTGACTTTTTCAAACCAGTCCAGCCAGGTGGCACCAGGACATGTGACCTAGGATCGTCCTCAACTCCGTGTTGTCTTGAGAAAACGCCGAGGCTTCCTTGCTCTCTCGTCGGAGGCGGATGCCCTGGGCGTTGACTCTCAATGTGGCAGGTGGCAAGTTGTAGTGAGAACGTTACTTAAAATACGTTGTTTGAACATAATGGGGTGTCGTACCTTCGCTCTATATGACTTGGAGGAAGGTGTGTCTTGTTGGCTGACAAATGAACGCCCTTGTGAGCATGTAACTAAAAACACATTATATGGGGAAGCCGGGATGGCTCAGCGGGTTGAGCGCTCGCTTTGAAGCCCGGAGGACCGAGGATCGAATCCCGGCTCCGGCCCAGGCAGGACCCACATGCTGAACTGGGGTGTGCTTCCCGAACGCGGTGAGGCCCCCAGTTCAGTTCAAAATAAATAAATAAATAAGTATGTAAGTAAAAATACATTATATGTATTTACTGCAGATTTATGTAAATCATTATTTACATGATTAAAGTCACAAAAGATGCGTGCCTGAGGCATCACAGATTTAAGACAGGGATCCTGAGAGGTGGCTTATGAATTAAGGTGCCAACGCAGGCTAGCGGACGTTCTTGGTCTTCTTAACTACGATGACTTGGAAGAGAAAAACCAGTGAAGACATCTACTCTCTCCTGGCTTTGAAAACGAAAGTTTAACTTCTTTTCCCTCAGTAAAAGCAGAGACACTTTAGATTTTAGGACCCCCTTGGCTCCTAAAACCTAAGTGCTGCTTGAAAAATAACTGGCCTTCCCAGCCCCGGGTTAAATCCACACGAGAGACGCAGCCCTGCTCGCTCGGCGTCCCGGGGCCGCCGGCCGTGTTGGGAAGCGGCAGCTTCCTGAATGAAGACAGAGACCCCCGGGGAGCCACTTCCTGCACCCGCTTTGGAACTAGATGTACGTGAAGGAAAAAAGGAAGTAGGGTGAGGAAGCAGATGCCCGACTCCTGTTTTAAACCTCTTTGAACATTTAGTAGAAGTGGGGTCTGTACTCAGCTTCCAGAGTAGCCGTTCAGATGGAGTCGCTGTCAAGAACCGGCTCCTGTGGGTGAAGGTGTGTGGACGCCACCTTCCTCTTGTCCTGTGACAGTCAGCAGACAGCTCAGGGACAGGCAGCCCGCCCGCCCCCAAAGCATGACTACTTTGCTGCACGTGTATCGGGCCACCTGCAGAGATGGCCTCTGTCTACATTCATACCTCAAAATACCAGTTTAGGGGAAGCCGGGAGGGCTCAGCAAGTTAAGCACTCACTTTGCAGCCCCGGGGACCAAGGATCGAATCCCAGCCCCGGCCCGTGCGGACCCACATGCTGCACTGGGGTGAGCTTCCCATGCAGGAGACCCCCAGCCCGGTTCCCGCCCTGCACGGCCCCCGCCCACCTGTGTGGAAGGAAACCATGTGGAAAACGGATGACGTGCAGCTATGGAGACGGCTCTGGGCCCTCCCCCTTCTCTCTGTCTCTCTCTGTCTCTGTCAAAAACAACCAAGTAAATCTTTAAAAAAAACACCATTTTGCCACGGTAAATTGGAGGCGCTGTTGGGCCAGCCAGTAGAGGGTTGGGTCCACTCATCTTTCATTTCACCTGAAGATGTGGATTCCTGAGTCACCAGAATGGGACTGTTGAGAATTGAAAGAGAGGAGATCTGATAGCAAAGAGGAGAGGACACAAGGAAAACCCGCCTTTGAAGAGTTGGGGAGGGCCCCAAAGCCAGTAGACAAGACCCCGAAATGCAGAGAACCTGCTCCGCCCTCCCTTCTATTCAGGAGTGCCGTCGAGGGTCTTGGGCTGGTAGACGGACGTAGGGTCCAGAGTGTTGTCCCCAGTCTGCACTGCCTCCTGACGTACAGCCCCGCGCTATGATCCCAGACAGTTGACGTGTCACAGACAGCAGTGGCATCAGCAATGTGGGACTAAGTGCCGTCCTCCCGTGGGTTGCGTGCCGTGCTCGTTATTCCTATTTGTGGGGCTGTTGACCATCAGATGACATGTTTGATAACAGGACTTGAGGGGCCCTCTCTCTACCACCAGAGCTTGGAGTACCCCTGGACCGGGCCCTCCGAGTGGAGGGGAACTGGCGGGGGACAAAGTGGGGGTCAGGGTGGGGGTGGAGGTTGGCATCGTCTTCAGTCTTATCTTCAAGGGAGGGCTGCAAAGCAGGCAGCCAGAAAAAACAAGAAATCATGTTTGTTTAGCTCTTTAGTTAACTTCGAAACAAGCCACCTCCTCGATTGGCAAATAGGGTTCCTTACGAGGCTGGGCCAATCCACAGGAGCAAGGTGAGCTGTGACAAAGCAGGACACAGGGCTGCACCCAGCTTCTGCGGGTCCCTCGTCCCTGTACTGTTGCCCCGTGCTCATCTCCCTGGTCCCCGGGGCCCTGCCCTCCGCTCACACTTCTGGGTATTTGGCTTTTACCGCCGCCTGCTACTTTCTCGGAGGATCACCTCCATCTATGGGGCTGGTCTTGTCCACTTGTCACAGACCCTGAAGTGCTTGGTGACATGCCTGTCCTTCTGACCCCGGTCCGTGGCCCCTTTGTAAGGGGAAAGCCCACCCGGGGACATGGTTAGTTAAGGTCTGGGAAGGGTGGGATTCGGCCCAAGGTGGCCCCTTGCTTCACTGCTGCCTCTTTGCCCCCCTCACAATGGTGTCCCTCTGGGGGCACTTTCCTAATGACCCTCCTGCACAAGCTTCCTCACCTCCACGCAGGCCCAGCCACCAGAGGTCCTGCCAAGTCAACGACGTTGAACTTGAGTAACTGAAGCGATTTCCATGTGACCCCAAACCATGGCCATGTCAGGCCCAGTTTCCACTGGAAGTGTGTACTCCATGTGGTTGTAGCATACGAGTGATAATGGTGACACCAGAAGTCTGGGGGCGAATGGGTAGACCTAGCCCAGATGGCTTTCTTGGATGCCTCACAGGTTGGAATGTCACTGCAATTGCACAATGTTTGGATTGAAACCTGTGACATCACGTCCCTTTGTGAGTGTTCAGGTGCTGCCTCGCATGCGTTCTCATATTTAGTCTCCTTATCGGATCTAACGAGGTTAGTCCTATTGTCCCCAACTCGCAGATGAAGAAGCGAAGGCGCTGGGGGTTAAGTCACTCGTCCCAGATAAGCCCGCAGGAAACCTTGCAATGCCGTTTCGTCCGTTCGGACTCACACGGGGAGGTGTGCCTTTGAAGCGCTGATATGCAGTGAGCCACAATCCCATGGCCACTTTTACACGAGGTCGGGTATCAGGACGTTCTCCCAAACAGCCTCCTTCCTCAGCAGCGGTTTGGAGGAGTGTTCGCTGGGCGAAAGGAGAACCCTCCGTGAAAGCCCTCCGGCCCGTGTGTCTAAGCGAACAAACAAGTCTTTGAAAAATGGCCGTCGGTGTAGTTTAGGCCGCTTACGAATATGACACCAGTTCCCTGTGGGCATTTGACTGATGAGATGGGAGACACCCGGACATCGAGAAGGACAGTGGCGTGAGGCCCACGCGTGTCTGCGTCTCCCGCTATCTGCTCAGTGGGTCCAGCGGCGCTTTCCTTTCGAAGGTGCTTTCAGACGTGGTACATGCCCCGGGTTTGTGGTTTCTCAGCGGTTTTCGTATCGTTCCTCGGCTCCCGCCCAGGCTCTCACAGGCACGCAAGCAAGCAGAGAAAGGGCCAGGGTACATGCAACCCCCCAAGGGACGTGTGGCCAGCTCGGCTTCTGTGCGATGACAGACGGGCCACATGTTTCTCTGCAAAGTTCGCCCCTGGCAGTCGAGGCAACGTTGCGGCCGTGAAACCTGCAGAAGTTGATCAAGAGGGATGGTGTGTAACCTTACGGAGTACCGGGCCACTAAGTCGAAACAGGGCCGTAGGGAGTCCCGGCGGCGGGCAAGGGGCACGGGGAGCCGAGCCGGCTGGGAGACGGGCTGGCGCTGCGGCCGGAGGTCGCCGCTCGCGTGCCTGGGACTTGAGTCTACATGAAAGTCGCAGGCTCTCCAATGGGCTGAGAGGAAGAGAATTAAGAACATCTGAGTCGCTGTGAGAGGAGACGTGGGCTTCCCAGGGCCACTCACGGCATGGGGCGTAGCTGCACAAATGCTCTCCCGTTTCGCACAAGTGCCCGGCATGTGCGTGGCTGTGGCTCTGACCGTGCTGCTTGAATTCTGTACCCACAATGGCTTTTTGGGGGGAGAGGGGGCAGGAACCCACACACGTGTGTCTTAAATGGAAGCAGCCGTGGTGGTGGGGTCGCCGTGTGGGTGGCTGAGAACGGGGATGCGCTGTGAGTCACTTAGAAGAACAGTGTGTCCCGGCGAAGACCCCGGACAAGAGTCGGTGAGCAGGCGACCAGAGAAAAATGCGGCCGGGACGCCGGCCAGCGGGGAGGAAGGCATCGGAGCGACGTGCTCAGAACAGGTCACGCTGCTGGTCAGGACACCTCCCACCTCACATGGGGTTCTCTGCTGGACCTCCCTGTTCTCGATCCTTCGGTCCCTTCTAAGCCTGTGGCCGCCCACCCCCCACGGTCCCCTCCACGCGGTTCCCTTCAGGGAGAAGCGTATCCGAAGTCCTCCGACGGACTTGAAATCGTCTGTCTTTAAGGAGGGACTGTTTCAGGAGACTTGTCCCGATGCTACTGGAGAAAAGCGCCCGTAGCTCTTGGCATAAAAACCCCTCTTCGCACGTGTGCCCACGGCCTCCGCCGGCCACCGCGTTCTCCTTAGCGGAGTTCATAATCAAGCCCAGGACCCGGCGAGATTAAAAAACAATCCTTGTGTTTTCAGTCTTAACAAAGTCATATTCTTCCTTCCACCAATCCTTGCCCTCTGTAAAAAATAAAATAAATATTTTAAACCTGTTTTAAAAACAAATAAATGTTTCCACCGCCAAGGCTGGACTAAGGGACAGGGGTTTTATTGAGCAGAGAGGCAGCACAGAGCCGCATGTTCATGCTATTCTGAGCACACGCGTAAGAAATGCTCAGGGGTTCGACTGCTTTTTTCTTTTTTCTTTTTTTTAAAAACGGTTTTATTTATTTATTTATTTATTTATTTATTTATTTATTTATTTTTATTGCCTTAGAGAGAGAGAGAGAGAGAGATACAGAGACAGAGAGAGAACTGAACTGGGGGAACTCCCCAGTTCAGCACATGGGTCCGCATGGGCCGGGGCTGGGATTCGATCCTCTGTCCCCAGCGCTGCAAAGTGAGCGCTTAACCCACTGAGCCATCTGGCTTCCCTCGACTGCTTTTTTCTGATAAGCCTTTTTTCCCCCCTCAGGATAGTGTTTGCCGGACCCCACCAATGCTCAAGGCCTTGCACTGTTTTGGAAGTTAGAAGACACACAGGCGGTTGGCAGGAGACACATAGCCAACCCCCCTTTTGCGTGATGTGCGGGGCAGTATGGGCGTGTGTTTGCATAAAACTCAGGGGTGCACATTCAAGGGCCTCCAGACAGGTCACCTGAAGGCGTGCGTGTGAGCCTCTGTGAGGTACCTGGGACGGTGAGCACTGAAGACACTGATACTAGAAACGAGCGAGTGAAACCTAACAGACCCTGACCAGGGAAGGACATCGCGTTGGTCAGAGGTGGTCCACGGCTTAAGTCTGCCAGGTTGGCATTCCCACGTGGAATGCTCCTGCGATTCTATCAAAGCCCCCAGGGCAGAGGGGAAACCAAAGGCATTAAAAATAGGCGCGAGCAGTTTGGAGATTTGAACAAGAGACCCTATCACAGGGAAGATTTTCTAGGAAAAAGAAAACCATCAGCTGTGATCGAGGAGCAGGATTCATTGGACGGTCTTGAAGACCCTGGAAGCTCCAGAGAGCCCTCCCTGTGAGCTGACAGGCGGGTGCGAACCGGCATTTCCCTTCCGAAGGCCCCTCTCTGCCAGAATGTTCTCTCTGTTGGTTCTAACACATTTATCCTGAGTGTGGGAGAGCCAAAGAGCAGAGGTGGGAAGAAGGAAAGGGGAGGCTGAGGCCGCAGGGGAGGGCACGCAGGTGGAGAGGCTGGTGCTAGAGACCAGCAGCCCTGTTCCTGGAGTCTTGCCCGCTGGAGGTGGCAGATCAGCCATGCGACGTCACACAAGGGGGCAAGTGGCCTCACACTTGTCTCTGGTCCCCCGATGATGAATCGCGTGTATTTAGTTCAGTGTCAGAGAAAAATGTCCTGAGATCCTTCTGGGAGCATTAGGATGCCATTTATTTCCAGGGGAAGAAGGCTCCTGTCTTTATCCCTCTGAAGGCGTATTATTCTCGGGCACATTAATTGGCCACGTTAGACTGATTTTTGAAAAATGACACCTTCCCCAGGAAACGGTTGTGACTTCCTGGTGCAATTATCTTTGGCGTCCTAATCCTTCCAGTAACAGCTCTTCCCCGAAAGTTCTTCGGTGGCCAGTTCCAAAGGGGGTGTCACCAGCACGTCTTGAAGCAGCATTTTAAAGAAGAGAGGAAAGAAAATGGTTCTGCTGAGGATTTCAAGTTGTCTTGAAAAGATGTGTTGGTTTTGGCCATTGCCTGAATACCAGAGACCTCAGGCCAGAAATAAATGGGCCAAGATGCTGAGGAAGTCCGAGACGGGATCTGCCCCACCGGAACCTCGGTGTCTACAGGCACCTGATTTCTGCACCCAGGGCTTGAGTTTCTCCCGTGACGTCTTCACTGGAGGGCTAGCTTCCGCTGGACACCTTCCAGTGTGGAGGCAACGCAGGGTCTTTCAGGAAACTCATTTCATTGTTCTCGACGTCTTAAGTCATCCATAAATGCTTTCTTAAAATGAAAAAAATGTCTAATACCTTTCTGTTGCTTCCAGTTAGCACACAACACACTAGGTCAGTGGGAATCTTCTTGTAAATGGATTTCACGTCTTTGACGATAACTAGCATCACACTCTACATAGAATCCTTAAGTCCTCTTGCTCACCTGTCTAATTTTTCTAGGTCCATATATATAGAAGAGGTGAGGGTGGATCTGGTGATCGGTGGCCGTTTTCTCCTAAACTCAGCAAGGGGCAGCATGGAGCGGGTGGATGTGCACAGTAGGGATCTATGGGGAGCCCTCTCCTGGGTCAGGAGTTTGAGAAGAAACACAGTTAGGAATCGAGGTGGTTCCTGGGCCTGTGAGTTCTAGTCTAGAGGAGACACACACCACTGGGAAGGGCTCCATCATGAAAGAGCGCGTGAGCAGATGGCGTGTAAACTGTGAGCAGATGACATGTAAACTCTGAGCTGGGGTTCATCCGAGAAGACTTCGTGGAGGAGGGGAGATACACGCAGGAGCTGGAAGACCTGAGATACACTGTGGCCATAAACTCGGGATCACAAATTCAAGGACAACAGTCACTCTCAGAGTAGTTGGCTTTCATACTACAGAACCTTAAGGCAGGGGCTGATACAACATCAAAGCAAATTGAGATAAGGCTAATTACGTGTTACTGTTTGAGAGCTAAGTTTTGTGTGTCTGCAGCCTCGTGAGGATTTGCTGGGTGGTTCTGAGTGCCGTTGGCCCTCTTGCTCTGGGTACACGCCCACACGGATTTTTGTCTGAGAGTGCAATTAACTGCCTCAAATTCCCTTCTCTTAGCATGGAACACTTTTATATGGAGACTTCAACACAACTATTTTAGATTAAGTATGTCTTCTCAAAATAATTTCTTTACAATAAAATTAAAAACGCGTTTCTTACTCTTCATAAATCATGAGTCTTTGTTGAGCATTTTCTTCAGCTCTCCATCACTGTTTCCCCTGTGGGCTGAAACCAAGCATGGAAAATTTCACCTGACCAGACAGAGCTTTTTGGAAGCCATAAGCAGGAGGGGCAAGGGAGCTTGAATTTATATTTAACTTCAAGTGCTTTCTACCACACATGATATAGTATGGGGTCCCGAGCCATCGATTTCTGGTGTAATTGAGTTAGCTCGTTGGCCTGTTCGATTCTTTATGAGGCACTTACAGATTTGTTGAGGTGTTTCAGGGTACTTCGACCTCCATCTCCCAGGAGGGGCCATTTAGACTTTTTATCTTTCCTTTTTGGGAATATCAATGAGAGGATTTCATACCAATAAAACACACTTCCATGTTGCAAAACAATAAGGTGACTGTGTATTAAATGAGGTTATTGGGAACGCCGGGACATAAGGAAGGTGGAAAGAAAGTGGCATAGATCTCAAATGTGCTCTTACATGGAGATGATTAGAGACGGAGGTAAAGAAAAGGGTAGAGGACCATGTTGGGAGAGTCAGGCATTTGCTTCCTTTTTATTTCCTTATTTAAATTTTTATGATTTTTAATCAATGGACAATATAGGGATCTGAGAAGTTGGACATATGAAATAAAAAATGACAAACTTGTATTCCGTGGAAGTACCGAGAATTAAACTGTGAGACGATAGTCCTTAGCATTTATATTTTTCATTTATCTGTTTGTGTATTTATTTATCCACCCCTTGAAGTCACATAGGATAAAAACGAATGTAAGAGAAGAATTAAATCTTCCACAACCGAAGGGGAGAAACAAGGGGCTAGAGGCAGAAAAAAATTAAGATGTAGCCAAGGAAACGTGGGGCAAGTCGAGAATACTTATTATTAGCTACAGGAGGCAGCGGGAAGTAATAACTTGGGTTGGGGCTGCCTTTTTGTGGTAGGTGTCCTGGAATTCTTCGGGAAGGTGTAGACAGAGCAAGGTCAGGGAAGTCATAAGTCCTTGGAATGAAATGGGGAACAATGCGAGTGGAGCAATTGCCACTTATAACGGTGGGGACGTGTGCCCTGAATCTGTCAGCAACATTTCTGCCTGGATCGAGCTGGATAAACAGCAGTACAAGGAGATCAAACCTCCCTTATTTTTACTCCGGGTCTTCATCGGCCCCCGCAGAAAGTGACAATCTCACTTACACTATTATTTCATGATGACTTTTTGGCCTTAATTACACCTCATGGAGTCAACGTTAGCCTTACGATTGGGGTGCTCAGGACTTCCGTGGGATTTGCACCTGTTTATGCTGCATCATTTTCCCTGCGCTGCCTACTGGAGCGATCACAGTGTCAACCGTAATTCATTAATTTCAGAGGTTTTGATCACGTCACTCAAGGGATTTCACGTTAGCTTGCAGGACAGCTCTAATGATTTTACGTGAGGAGCTCATTAACCGGAGCCTTGTGGGGCTAAGTCCCTTCCCCACTTCCTTCTCTGCTTCCTACCTGGGGCTGGTTGTCCTTAAAGACACTTTAATTTCAAGCAACCTCTTAAAAAAGAAAAGAGCATAAAACAAACCTCCAATGTGTCAATATGGTAAGGCGTATTCTAAATGACTTCTAACAGTAACAGAATTATTTAAGTCAGAGAGAAAGGGGTCAGGTAACTACAACACAACACAACAATCACAAGAATAAGAGGATTTAGGCAGACACTTAAAAAACTAGTTTATTGCAGAAATAGAATATACGAATGTGGGCTATGAATCATCAAGAAAGGAGCGATACTGCGTTCCCCATTCCCCCAACTTATTTACGATAATTAACATTAAAATAATTTTTGGCAGAGCGTCTGATAGAGACAATCGTTAGCATAACATGCTTTGAGAAACGTTACCCCAGAGTCATTGATTAAAGCTTTTCACCCTCCAGAGAAGAGGCTGGCTTTTAATATAAGAAGATTCAGTACAAGTCTCCAGAATAAATAAATAAATCACGAGGACGTAGTGTACAGCCTGGTGACTGTTGTTAATAACACCATATGTGAAAGTGGCTAAGAGACCAGATCTTAAAGATTCTCATCACAATAAAAAATCATGGGAGGCTGAGTCACATTCAAAGTCCTGAACTTGAATTTGCTTCCATCTTAGCGGTCCCTACTCATTTAATTTTATGTTTTTGATGATGATGATTGCTTCCTTTTCAATAACATCACACTCTTGCATGAGCCAAATGAGATTCTCATGTATCACCAACTAAGCTAAGTTTATTTATTTTTTTGTAACTTTACTTTCTAGTGACATTTTCCATTAAACGGCATAGAACAGAGTCATGCAGGATGGTTAGTATATCGGAGCTCTTTTTTTGAAACAGATAGTCTTTAAAAATGCTATTGGTGGGAAATTTCAGATAGTCACAAAGATGAACAGCTGTGGTATAATAAAGCGACGGCTGCTCATCAACCGGCATCAACAGTGAACAATTGGAAGCTCTCTGCTTCATCCAGGGCTCCCCACCCCCACTGGATTATTTTGAAGCAAATCGCAGACATCACACCATTTTATCTCTGAATATTTCAAAATGTATCTCTTTAGGCTAAGTTCTCGTTTTAAAAAGTATAATCACAATACCAGGATCAACTATAAAAGTTAAACATTTGTTCATATCAAATATCCAGTTTTTATCTTTCTCTGATTATGTCTTTTTTAACAATACCTTACAAGTTGGATCCATATAAGGTTGAATAGGCTTAAAATTTCAGATTGAGTTTCTGTGTGGTTAACCCATTCCAGTTAAAATTCTTTTTTTTTTTTAAGATTTATTTTTATTGTTTTTTGACAGAGAGAGACAGACAGAGACAGAGAGAAGGGGAGGGCCCAGAACAGTCTCCATAGTTGTACATCATTGGTTTTCCCACATAGTTTCACTCACAGGTGGGCGCGGGGCTGCACAGGGCAGGAACTGGGCCGGGAGCCTCCCTTGTGGGCCCTGGTGAGAACTGAACTGGGGGCTACACCCCAGTTCAGCATATGGGTCCACATGGGCCAGAGCCAGGATTTGATCCTCGGGCTCTGGGGCTGCAAAGCGAGCGCTTAACCCGCTGAGCCATCCCAGCTTCTCTAAAATTCTTAAATGTTACTTATTTAATGAGATAATTGTCTGGGTCTACAGGACATAGCTGATTATCTGGCCTTACAAGTGTTCAGAAGTCTTTTGCTTTTCTTGTTATTGGGGTATTTGTAATTGTATCAGTAAGTGTTGTTGTAGTGGTTTTTTTTTTTACTAATTTCTTGTAATTATGCTATTTGAATTAGAATTAATCTTTTAGACTGTTCCAATTGTTTCCCAACCTTAATTCAGAATCTATTTTCCATTAATGTTTTTATCATGCCGTCTAATTGAATACAACGAACGCACCTATACAACAGTGGGAAATGTCTTTATCTGCTAGGAGGAAGGACTATTTATATCAGGAATTCTGGGGCAAACTTCTCAGAGTTTAATTACACCCAAGGGGAATCGTTGCATTCAGCAGTCTATCAAACTTCGGATGCCCCTGGAGTTCATTTCCATGCAAACACCACATTATCTTTTGCACTTTATTGCTTACTGCTTGCTCTTGCAAGCTTCATGGTAGTAATAGGAAACACAAAAGGGCTGCTTTAACTGCAAACCTGGTTCCTTATGGGGGTGGAGTTCTGAAATTATGGGTGGGAATATTTCACGTTTTTGTAAAACTCAGAAGATGCTTGTATTTTTAACCAAGATTTTGTTCATAAAAATTAGGCTTAAAAACACTATCTGCAGCCAAGTAGACATTGGTAATTAACTCTGTCTCTCAAAAACGATTACAAACATTCTCCACTAGGCAAGCAATAGATACTAATTACAGAAAAAAGAGAAAATACAGGTAAATACCAAGGAAAAAATTACTAGAGATAGCAACTATTAACCTTCTGTTAACTGGTTAGACTTTTTTCTAATAATATAATATAATAATATAATATAATATATTCACATATATCTTTATATTCATTTGACAGCAATTTAAACTCTACAAACTGTTATTAAGGTGCTTTTTTTCACTTAGCAATGTACTGAACATCTTTTTATGTTAAGCCACTGCTATTCAATTATTCTTTGTTGCTGCAGAATATTCCTCTCTTAGACGGCGTGATGTATGCATTTACACCGTCTCTGATTGACTGATCTTATAAACAACGGTACAAGAAACCTTCTGGTATACACAGCTTGTCCCGTTGAAGTTTTGCAATAAAATACTAAAAGGAGAATTGTCAGACGTTGGCAACTTTTAAGGTTTTGAACTGCAATCGAAAACAGGCTCCCGTGAGCATTGTACCCTCTCCGCTTGCTTGTGGATGAGGGATTCTAATGGCTCCACGTGCTCACCAACTCTGGTCTAGGCAGCGGCTTTGTCACTGAACTCTGGTTCGGCTGCTTGGCATTTGTGAGCCAACCAATGATTGAGAGACAGAGGTTGGGGGAGAGAAAGGAGATTTATTTAAAACGTCGGCATTCCTGGAAAGATGGTGGATTATTGTCTGAAAGACCACCTTCTCCGCTCCTAGACCGGTGAGGAGGTTGTGCGGGAACGTATGCACACAGGAGAGCCACTGATGTGAGTCCCCCGGGAGAAGTCTCGGGGGTTGGTTAGTTCCTCGATGGTTATCTGCGTGTCTAGATGGCTGAGAGCTGATTCAGTTTCTTTGAAGTCAGCATGTGGCCGATTAACCAGCTTAAGGAGGTAGGCAGGTAACCTCTAGAAAACAGAGCGATTGAACCAGGTTGGAGGAAAAGGACAAAAAGGAAAATAAACTAAATGGTTAATGCTTGACAAATACACCATCACCCTTCCAGTTTCACAACGTTTATGAAACCGTTACACCCCCCCCCCCCCAGATGAAGCTCTTGCTAGCGGGACCTTTTCTCTTGGGACCGAAATAGGAACAGGACTTAAAATGAACGCTTCTGCTGTCACCCACTCTGGGCTTGACTTCTCGGTAGACTTCCGATCTACCTGTAGAGGCGAGATACGGAGAAGCCTGGACTTCTGATTTAATCTCCTCGTCATTCCCGTAGATCCGTGGTCTCTCTCTTGGCCTCCTGGCGAGAGCTACTCACTCATCTAAGTGCTGGAGGGGTGGCTTCCACCATCAGGGTATCAGGCCTCTCTTTAAATTTAGTGCTTCCCTGTGATGTGGATTCCTCGATGCTCAGACAATGCAGAACATGTATCAACAGGCAGCCTTGCCCACCTGGGAAATCCAATTATTTTGCTGCTCACGTATCTCCAGGAATTGCTGTAATATTTGAATTCTGATATTCTTCTTCCATAACTGGAAGAAGGAGCGATTCATGACCATCGAACCTCTGCTTATAAACTGCCTAGACCGGGGGTGGCGAACCTTTGGCATGCGTGCCCAAAGTGGCACGCGGAGCAATTATTTCGGCATGCGGAGCTGTGAATACCATTTAAAAAATTATTGTTTATGCTCTTACAGACATAAAAATAATCGATACCTCTATCTCATTCGATGGGTTGGCACGCGAGTTGGGCGAGTATACTCTTATTTCATAAACTTTGGCACTCAATCGCCAAAAGGTTTGCCACCCCAGGTCTAGACTCTAAGTAGATTCGTCAGAAATGCTTTTAGAAAACACGAACTTTGCCTTCTTTCACGTGGGTCATATCTTCGCACGGAAATAGGGCAGCCGATCTTCCGTCTAGCAGACGCTTCTTGCGCAGATGGCAGAACAGCACGGGCCCCCAGAGCTCGCTGTGAGCTAGAGATGCATAAACTTGCGGGCAAGGGTTCCATTCGGGGTAGCCCATGATCTGGGAGTGCCCTGGAACAGAAAGGCTTTCTGACCGTATTAGGAATCCCAAATAAGAGTGTTCAGCAAGCCGAAGAACGCTAGCGTGCTAGAAAGCTTCCCACAGACATGTCTGTGATTAAAGTGAGTGCGCTTAGAGAAGGAGGTGCGATTGTAAGTAGGTATTCATAGCTCGCAGGGAGGCTAAAATCAAATCAAATCAATGCCTCGGCTGATCATTAAGCCAGGCAGCAGCCCTCCCTGCGAGTCTAACACAATCCTCAGAGAGGTTCCAAGAGGCTTTCACAGGATACCAGCAGCCAGCTCCAGCCGGAAAACAGGTGCTGGGGGAATCTGGGTGCAAATTAGGTAGGAACCAGAAAACCTTTGCCCTCTCTCGCTGGCTTAAATGAGCTACTCTTGTCTACCTTAGTTATAAAGCCCCTATTCTTCACGCTGCTTCTCGCGTCCATAATCAGTCCTTGACACGAGTCCAGTACCGTGCTACGGTTTTCTTACAGAACTGACAGCGGTTTGCACACACCTCTACTTGGGAGTCTAGTACAGCTTCCCGGGGCTGCCGTCTCAAATCCCCGCACACCAGGCGGCTCATCCCAACAGCAATGTATCCTCTCGTTGTTCTGGAGGCTGCAAGTTCGAAGTCAAGGTGTCTGCAAGGTGTGTTCCTTCCGGGGTCCTGGGGGAGGGTCTGCTGAGCGCCTCTCTCCTGGCTCCTGCTGGAGGCTGTCCAGCTACTGCTTCCGTCACCCCGTGGCCTTTTTCCTGGGCGTCTGTCCCAGTGCAAGGACCCTCCAGACTTGCTACTCACAGTCTAGTCCCGGGGACGAATAGGCTATCAGGCCACCCGAGCGCCAGTTAGAAATGCAGCAACTCGGGCCACCTGCAAGGTTGAGGAAAGGAGACTGCGTTTTAACAAGACGCCCAGAGAAACTTAGACGCACGTTCGCATTGGAGAAACTCGAGTTCAGGGGAGCGACTGCGTCTAGGGTGGATGTCCAGGCTCTGCAATAGCGTTAGGGTTTCCGGGTGGGACGTCCCAGAGAATGGAGCACAATTGGGTCACCCTTGGAAAGTGGAGCAAGTCAACCAACACATTCTATTAACAGGTGGGGGGTTTGTCAATCCTCGAAGGAGTCTGCAGAGTAGAAAATCAGACGGATTCCCAGTGTAAGTCCTGTCTCGTCCTTCCATTTATCACCGGGTGCTCACGAGCGATTCCGGACTGAAAACCGCGTTTCAGTGTCATCGCGATGCGGGAGCAAGAACATCATGTCTGCCAGGAAGGTCTGATCAGAGTTAAATGCAAATCTAGGTGAGAAACGCTTTGTAAGCTATAAATTCTTATATGCATGTAAATGGTTATTTGGCAAGTCATTTACCCCAGAGATGTTTTACACTTATGTTCATCACGAGGATCTGTTTTTGAATTAACCATCTGTGGTCTTTAAGGTGAGAAAACTACAATATGACTTATATTTTCCACAAATCAGTTGTTTGTTTCACTAGATTTTTTTTTTTGTAGGAATAAGGCTTAATGGACTGAACTTCTTTCCTCCCTCCCTCTTCCCCTCCCTCCTTCCTCCCTCCCAGGCGCTTCCTAGAAGCCAGAGACTTTTTCATGGATGCAGCAATTCTCAAATCCTCCTTCCTTGCATTACCAGCTTAAAAAAAAAAAAGAGAATATGGAAGGACAGAGGCAACGTCTTTCTCAGGAATCCTAGCAAATGTTTCCTTGATTTCCATGGAGTTAGATTATGGGTCCCCAGAATCAGCTCTGCGGCCAGTGAGCAGGGACAGTCTCTTATTGAATGAAATGCATCCAACCCATTGCTAGAGCTTAGGGTCATGTCCGTCACACGCAAACTAAATAGCACAGAATGGAGGGCGTGGGGGGGTCTAAAGAAAAATCTGGGTGTCTTGACGGCAAGGCGGGAGGGACAGTCATACCTGATGGCCATCAACACATTAATAGTAGACCAAGATCGGTCTAACTACAGCCTGTGCTCCCGTTGTCGCCGGCCGCCTGTTTAGAAGGGCCTTGGAGCTAAGAATTGCGTTTACACCATTCACTGATCGAAGGGAAAAAACCCGAATCTTGTGACACTTGGAAATTACATAAAATTCAAAATCAGTGTCCGCACTATGAACGGTTCTGGGAACACAGTGACGCTCGCCTGTCTGTGTTTTGTCTCCCGGGGCTTTCGTGCGACCCTGAGCGTAGTTGCCACACAGATCGGCGGCATCATGTGCGAAGCTCAAATGGACTTATCCGCACGCCGCTCGTTAGGGAAAAAGCGTGCCAATTCCAGGACTAAATCATCTAAATTATGCAAAAAGCAAAACAAACAAACAAAAAAACCAAGGAAACTATCCCAAACAAAAACAAACCCCCCCAAAGAAGAGGAGTGGATGGCTAACGTAACAGAATCGTAGGGGTGGCTGTGTCCCGAAGGGCCTCCCGTGTCAGCACCAGAACTCTTCTCGGTCTGGCTCTTACTGTCTCGCCCTTGCTCGGCCCCCTCTCCCTCTTTTGCCATCCCTCCCGCTCTGCTTTTCTTCGGCATCAGCTTTGTTGTCAGGAATGCTCTCCCCACATGGCAGCAAACACACCACCAGCAGCTCTAGACATAGGTTGTCATTGCCGCCCGGGAACCTGGGAAGCGTGTGCTGTTTCTCAGGAGTCTGAGCAAAAGCCCAGAGGAGACATGTGACAGCTCTGCTTCGGAACCACAGCTCCCTGACAGACAGGCGTGCGGGGCCCGGAGAGGGAAGGGTCCTGAAGAGCCAGCCTGGGCCAAGTCTTGGGTGGGGGGCTATTCCACAGAAGAAAAAGGTACCAGCAGAGAAAAAACCCCAGAGGTTTATCAAAAGCCCATTCTATGTGTGTGTATATATATATATATATATATATATATATATATATTTAGGATTTATTTTATTTCAAGAAGGTAAGAGAAAGAGAGAGAGCAGGGGGAGGGCCCAGAGCCATCTCCATAGTCGTACATTAGCTGTGACATGGTTCATTCCACACAGGTAGATGCGGGGCTGTGCAGGGCGGGAGCCAAACTGGGGGCCTCCCACATGGGCGGCGAGAATCTTCGCCGCCATCTCAGCAGGTACCAGCTGGGCCGCAGTTCAGCACATGGGTTGGCACCGGCCGGGGCCAGGAATCGAACCCCGGACCTTGCGGTTGCAAGGCAAGCAAGTGCTCAAACGCTGAGCTCTCCCGTCCTCCCCACTTTTTATGCTTTTTAAAAAGCTTATTTATTTGCTTTGAGGACTATGAATGAAACCGCTGAATTTATGGCAATAGACTTGTTTTGTAAAGTGCTTCTTCAGAGGGTGCGTCTGCTGAAAATGGGTGGAGTGCCCGTCTGCTCGTTTGGATCATTGTTAGGGTCTATCCCGTGATGAGGCGCTGTCATTGGAAAGAGGATTCCCCCCCACAAAGCGGGGTCCGGGGAGTTCCGGCCTGTTGACCCCGTCGAGGCTCACGACCAGAGGGAATGTTTCCACAACAATTAGCTTTTCAGAGCGAACAGTGGCTGGGCAGCCTCCTCGGAGCCGTGGGATTTGGATGTGCTGGGAAATGAGGCCCGCGTACCTGGTGGAACTTGTCAACACTTTTAATTCTACATCTGTTGTTGATCACACCGTGGGACTTGTTAATATGTTTATGATCATGTTGCCACCATGGGAAACAGCAAGTTAAACTGTCATGTCTAGTCAGGTAGGGCACCCGGCCCTTCATGCGGATTTGATGACAATTCCACAGGCACGCGGCTGGGTGGTTTCAGCCGCGTTAACGCGCAGGACGCCTGTGTTCGGTCGTGTTAGGTTTTTTACGCCCCAGGCGTGAGCCAGGAGAACGCGGGACATGTACACCGAGAGCGCGGAATGACAATTAGCTCCCCTCGTTAACAAAACATCAGTGTGGTGTGAAGTGCTGGTTAGGTTTTCAGGGTTGTCAGCTCTCCTCTGGTGAGCAGGGGAACAGAAGAGCTGCCTCTGTGAGATGGAATGTGCTAGAGTTTAGGGACGTGCGAAGCACCTCATGTCAAAGTCGAGGCAATATCGGGGGCTTGCACGATCGTGTTGCCAGTCATGTTTCCTATCAACACGGAAGCAAGCCTTTAAAACAAATAGAATTGCTCCCTGTTCTGTACTGCGCCTGCTTTCCGGCTTCCTCCCACCAGTTTGCCTTTTTCAAAGATTTGTTGTTGTTGTTTTTTATTGTTCTTGGCAGAGAGAGAGAGATACAGAGACAGAGACAGAGAAAAGGGGGAGGCCCCAGAACAGTCTCCATAGTTGCACATCATTGGTTTTTCCACATAGTTTCATTCCACAGGTGGGTGCGGGGCTGCACAGGGCAGGGACTGGGCCGGGGTCTCACCCCAGTGAGAACCGAACTGGGGGCACTCCCCAGTTCAGCATGTGGGTCCGCACAGGCCGGGGCGGGGATTCGATCCTCAGTCCCCGGGGCTGCAAAGTGAGCGCCTAACCCACTGAGCCATCCGGCTTCCCCCAGTTTGCCTTTGAACGAGTTACAAATGCCACGGAGTGTTACCATCCGATAGAGCCAACCTGACTGCAACACAGCACACAGCAGCTCTCGTCGACCACGCTGGTCCAACCTGCAGCCCGATGGGGGCTCCTGTGGCCCAACACAAATTCACCAACTTTCTTAAAGCATGATGAGGTCTTTTTTGCGACTTTTTTCTTTTAGGTCCTCAGCTGTCATTACTGTGAGTGTAGTGTATGTGCGGCCCAAGACAATCCTCCTTCCCAGGTGGCCCAGGGAAGCCCGAAGGTAGGAGGGCCCCACATAAAATATTTTCTGCTTTAACCAAATACCTGAACAAGGTCCGTCTGAAGTAACCAAAGAAAACGGAGTTTACAGTTGTACGGCCGAGTGCCATCGGTAGGCTGTACCTACGGAGGCCCACAGACATGAGCGATTCCAGACCCCAGAGGGGCCATGTGTGACCCACCTGTGTATACGAAGTGCCCACGGAGTGCCACGTACTTGGAAGTGACCATGTGAAATTTCATCTCTCCACACACATCGACTTCCATCTTAATTGTTACATTTATTGGGGTGACACTGGTTTGAAAGCAGAATTTATCACGAGCCACAGCATGGTGCCTTTGGGGAAAGACCCCTTTTGAAACGAAAATACGGCATTTGTTACATCTGAAGTAACTTACCTATAAGAAGTAGAAAATGGGTATGGATGCTGGTATTCCGATTTTCTCTCAATAGTGGTTTATTTTCTCACGAGGACTTTTCTTTTTTTATCATCTTCATGAATGATTTGAACAAGGTAGAAGGATGTCAGCAGATGGGACCCATAGCTGGTTTTTTAGTCTCAAACATTGAAAACAAAAGAAGGGGCAGATCAAAGTTGTGAAATAGGAAGGCATGGCATCTCACGTCAGAATGCCCCCTGGTGTTTTCAGCTGTTTTATTTGGGGATGAGTTTGACCCTAAGGTCTGCTGGCTGGAAGAGCGAGTGAGCACTGATACCTCGTTAGAGAATGAGCATTCTGATGAGGCGACCGCTGAGGATGGGTGTAGGAGCCTTGAGTGTGGGCAGAAAATCAGGACATGAGAGGCCATGGGAGGAAATGGAACAGACGTCCATACAAACAATCCCGATGGTGGGTATCATGGCTCAAAGAGAAATAGCAAAACCCGCACAAAGGTTTTCATAGAATTCCATAGCAAAATGGGACACAGTCGGCTCATGCCGTGTGGGGTTGTGTCACTAAGAGTTTTTAGTTTTTTTGAATGCAAACGTCATGAGATTGGGGCAGGGCCCATATTTGCTCACATGTTGCACCTGCTACAGTGCCTGGCCCGTGGTGGGCGCTTCCTCAATGTTGGATAAATGGATAAATGGTGTGTACAGCCACTAGCCCTCCGCCTCAAAGGCTGCTTAGCCTTGCTGTTGGGTTAGGAGAAACATGGACACAGAGCAGTACCCAGAGTAACGAAGCACTGTGGGGAAGCGTGGTAGCTTCGATGTTCCTGTTCCAGGGTTTTTGTCATGGGTGACCTTTTCCATCATCTCAACCAACTTACTCCTTCTTACATAAAAAAGTATTTGAAAATACTTGCGAACGTATGAGTTCAGGAGAGCTGCTTTCCTTTCAAGATCCATTTAGTGTGAACATACACTTCGGATAATTAAATTTTTTTTTTTTTTTTTTAGATTTGTGTAACACCTTTCCACTAGAGAATACTGTTTTGGTCTGAGAATCTCCACATTTTCTGTAAACAGAGAAAATTATTCTCTTGTGCGGCAAGGGCGTGGAGAAAGAATAATTCCCAAACAGATCTCATTAAGACAACAAACTCCGTGTCTATCCCAAGAGCATCTCCTTCCCAGCGTCTCTCAGCAAATCCCATCTGTTTTCGACCGGGCAGTGTAACTGTTGGAGGACTCTTTTCAGTTAATCCACGGCAACAAGCTTATTTAGCAGACATGTGAAAACAATGTGCTCTTCTAAGAGTTGGCTCATCCGATTTGATGGAGTTTGACTGAGAGAAATGGTAAAGGACGACATCACGCTGAAACTCGTTTGCCTTTACAGTTACCACCTCCTACAGTACAGAAAGGATCCATCAAAAGCATAGGGTGACCAGACGTCCCGCTTTGGGCGGGACAGTCCCGATTTTTAACAATGTGTCCCGCATCCCGCGGCGTTTTAAAAAAGTCCCGATGTTTGGAAAGAATGCACGACAAGCTAGGGAACGGCGGGAGATAGACCCAATTTTTAATCAAGAACCCCCTCCCCCCCTGGTCCATGGTGTCCCGCTTTACCCATGTTACAATCTGGTCACCTTACATAAGCAGATGACTAAAAACGGGTGACATGCTCTTACATGCTCATTTTGCGTGAAATGGCCCCGTTCTTTAGTTTCCTGTCAGGGAAGTAAGACCAGGCTCACTTGTGCTCCTGGTATGATGTTGGATTTGATGAAGAAAGTCTTGAACTTGCCCCTCTGTTGTCTGACCTCTTCCCATAAAGCATAAGGGTGACTATCCACCAAGAAAGCCTACGGGGCCATTTGTCAAGCCGACTAAGCATTGAATGTAAACACAGCTTGCGATTCTTGGCTCGCCTTTGGGCACAACTTTGCCAGAGTATTTTATATTGACTGGAGTTTGGACATCAGCCTTCACAGTCATCTTAGTGAGTGTTATACCTTTAAGATATGCAAATAAGGCAGTGAGCAGGGACTTTCTGCAAAGTCAAGGGGGATGTGACCAGTAGAAGACGAACTATTCAGGTTGTTTTCTGATTTCACAAATGGATTTGGGCAGAAGGTGCGTTTACCTTGTTTGAAAATGGAAGCCAGGGGAAAGCCGGGACGGCTCAGCGGGTTGAGCGCTCGCTTTGAGGCCATGAGGACCGAGGATCGAATCCCGGCTCCGGCCCAGGCAGGACCCACGTGCTGAACTGGGGAGTTCCCACAGTTTGGTTCTCTAACTGTCTCTGTCTCTGTCTCTCTCTCTATCTGTCAAAAAGTAAAATAGAAATAACTATGCACT
>PVKE010012782.1:0-37664 GCA_004027555.1 Craseonycteris thonglongyai
TTTTTAGGTACCGCATGTACGGAATGCTGCTATCAAAAGTTGGGTCTGGAAATTTATTTTCTTCATGAGCCTATATCTCGAAAACTTAATAAGTGATTTAAAAAATAAAAAATAGTTTTGAACGTATATTTTACTTATCTACCCATACCTCGCTGGAATGCACCTTATACTGAAACACAGTGTATAAACATAGTATGCATTTCACACCCCTTCTTCCCCCTTAGACTACACCTGTGACAACAAGTCGATTGCGACACACTTTTAAAATAAAAAGTAGATCTTATATACAGAAAAGTTGGCCACCCCTGATCTATACCATGCCATTTTAGCATCCAGCAGAGGACACATCAAATTCCTTTCTAAAAAGTATACCACAAAATAATGCAATTTACAGATGATGAAGTATAAAAATGTACACTTGAAACCCACATACTTTTACTAACTGATGTGACCCCAATAAATTTAATAAATAAAAAAAACAATTTACTAGGAAAATAACATTAACCAAAAGAACACCTAGTGGGGCCAGAAAATACGAGTTAATATATTGTCACTACTACTGGAGACTGTAGGGCTTAGGTAAGTAACCTAGTCTTTCTTGTCTAACATTTTTCCTTCCAGGAAATGAGATATTTACCTTAGATTCATGAGAATTCAACAATGCACACGAAGTACTATAGCACAAGTAGCTATTCAAACTACACTTACTTAATTCAGATTTTACAATCTGTGGGCTGGTATTCATACCTACTCCACCAACACCTTATCTGTAGCTGCCTTCCTGGGGCTGTCTTCTGGCTTGTGTTTTGCTTACTAGCTGCCCTGGCTGTAAGCCCGCATTACTAAATCCCACAGATATAAATGAATCTTTCCTGGCTGATGTTCAGAAACATTCACTATCTTTCCAAAGGCCCTAACACTCCAAAGCATCTGTTGGCCACTCATTAGGTCAGACTTCAGATTTTTTATTCCTATTATCTTGTCTTCCTCCCAATTTCTAGTCTATGCTTCTTAAAATAGCTACAATCCTGGCTTTTCAGTGTTAACTGACAATTTAGCTTTTAATATGTTGCTCATCTACCTTTAAGTAATCAAAAAAATTTATCCATATGGCTTCTAACCTCACAACTCTTATTTTCTTTCCCTCTAGCCATCAAGTTCTGTGTCAGTGGAAAATAGCTTTTATCTAAACTAACATTGGTATACTTCTCTACCACCACATATTGATGTTTCAAGTGATTTGTTTTAGATGGATATGTGTAAGACACAAAATTTCATATGTTATTGCCACCTTCCATAATCTATACATACACAAGGGCTGCCCAGGAAGTATCCAATCATGTAATATAAAAAATAGAGGCACATGGCTAGATTTTTTCCAGGGAGCCCTCACATATATTCACATTCCTAAAATAAGATGTTATTAAGAAAATACATGACTCAATTTTATTACTCTGTTTTAGAGTTAACTATAATATTAATTGATTAGGCATTTTCTAAGTACCTACCATGAAAAAATAAAATACCATAGTAAGCACCAGAGTTTCAAAGATTAATACAATGTGATCTACAATTTATACAACTACCATATTGTTAGGTATCCGATATGTAAACACTCAATTATAGGTATATAGAACGAGATAAATGAAAAGAATGTGGAAATACTCTACAAGCATAAAGAAGGAAATAATTTTACAGTAAGAAGTTTTCCATGGAAAGTGCCTTTGATCTAGGATTTAAAAGATAATGACAGAAAAGGGACAGAATGGGGGTATTTGGGTGAAAGAAGCAGAACGAGCAAAGTCATGGAACAAAAAATGTACATAATGTCTGTACATCTCTGTCCTTCAGGAGAGTTAGAATAACAGATACTTGACAAAGGCTAACTAGAAAAAAACAAATGGCCAGAAATCTAGTTTGATTTTGAACTACATCTTACTAGTTCTCTAAGGATTTTGGCTGGCATGACATTGTAGAATTTTGATTTGAAGCTCATTTTCATTCCAGCGTTATATCACACACACACACATTCCACATACATATTGTTAAAAGTATAGAGGCAATGTAAAGAACAATGGAGATACATTGATGTACCAGCAATGAAGCAAAACCACAGAGTAGTAAGCTGAACTGAAATACCAGGCCTGATGGGTTTCAGGTCCCAGAATCAACTCTTTTGCAGAACTGTACCCCACTCCTATAAAAGTGCCCCACCTGCGAGGGGGACTGAAATAAGATTCCTTGCTTAAAAACATGCGCTGGGTGGGTGGGGCTATCTATCTCACATAAGGTGCTGGGAAAACACTGAAAGTGGTCCTAATTGAAATAAAGACATATAGTTGTACTCCAAAGACAGACAGAAAGAAGCCAACAACTTGAATCTAAGACATGGGTCAAGCCACCACCTTGGTTTGCACAGATACAATATCAGCACAATATTAATATGGGATTATTCCCAGAGCCACTAACATAAGACATGATTCTATATCAAGCCCATTGAGGCAACTGTGGAGTTACTAAATGAAAAAGGGAAAGTTCATCAAGAGAAACAAGCACAGTAAGCGCTCAAGATTTGCAAATACCACAATAGCTGTAAAAACAAAAGGAAATAAATACATTGAAAGACCTCCCTCCAATATCAGGAACTGAATTTATTGCAAAGTGAAAATTACAGAGTAATCTGAAAATTCTTTATGAGTATGTTTATAATTCTTATTACAAAATATAATAAAGGAGTAAATACCCTCCCCTAAAAACAAAATAATAATGTATAAAACAAAAATCAGCAAAATGAAAGAGAAATGGGAGGGTATTAAAAAGAACTAAACAGAAATTCTGGAAATAGAAAAGTTTACCAGTGAAATGAAAATAGAAAACTTGAGATACCATTTAGTGAGGACACACTCAGAAATCCAGTGCATTGTACTATGTATGCTATTCAGAAATTCATACAAAATAAAGCACAGAACAACAAAGATTAAAAAATGTATATTATGGGATAAGAAGTTCAGATATCATTGTATAAAGGATAGTGGAGAGCCATCAAAGGTGATTCTTCAGGAACTCAATTCTGTTGGCAGCATAAAGAATGAGCAACAGGTTACTGTCATATTCCTGCCAAGGCATGATGATGTTGTGGACAAATAGGTGGTAGAAAAAATGGGAAGAGATTCATTATTTTCCCCAGCTTTTCTCTGACTTTATTAAGTATGTTTCCATATTTTAAAATAACTTTGGTGAAAAACTATCTTCAGTTATTCTTTGAATCCTCTCTTCTGTGGCCTCCATCTTTCTCCACATTTATTCCTATCTTCAACCTTTCCTTCCAATGCACCGAGCATACAGCCTCAGTATAATTCGCTATCCAGAATATTATTCCTTAAAAAAATGGCTGTATATATCTCCAATTTCTTTTAAGCATGGCAGTCATACTATTTAACTGAAAAAGCAAGTGCAGACTCCTGAACTGATAATAGCAATAGGACTATCTTAAAAGTCAAATGGATATGGGTTCAAATCCTCTCTTTCCTATTTATTAACTACATGACAACACAATTGCTGTGAGCCTCACTTTCTTAATCTGTGTAAGTAGAATAAAAAGCCCCTATTCCCTAGAGTTATTATGTGGAACAAAATAAATTAGATATATACAGTCTAGTAAAACGTTTGTAACATAGTAAGTGATCAAAAAATGTTATTTTCTCATCCCCATTAACACCCAGCAAGATAAACCATTCCCTCATTTTCCCAAGTAACCAAAAAAGAACACACCAATGCCGCTGTTGTGCCTGACCTTTGGCTGTTTCTGTTAAATTAATTTATTTACACAACTTTCTCCCCTACTACTCTGTAAACCCCTTTCAGAGCAGTGCCCACTTTTATTCCTTTTGGTATCACTCTATATCTAGCATAGTGCCAAGCTGATAGTAGAGGCTTATTAAATGTTAGATGAACAAGTTAACATTGCTACACTCATTTATTTTCCTCTCCCTGCCCCTAAATACAACCAATTCTTTTTCAAACTGCACCGTACTTTTAAAAATATCTTTATATTTCTCTCCCTCTTTTGTTCTATTATTCCATTGAAGTTCCTTCTACCTAACAAAAGTGCAAGCAATCTACCTCTTCTGCTGGTTTCCTTCAATATCTCTCTCAAAACTGACCTATCCCTTCTCTGAACTCCTCAATTAAGAGAGGAAAGTGAAAGGATCTTAACTATCATATCCACAAATATATTCTGTTCTGTAGTCTAGTTTCTCACACATAGTAGGAGCTCAAATTAGTTCAACTGACTTGAATTTTCTTGTCTATTTATTAAAAGGTCTTGCACAGCAGTAGAAAGCACCAGATAAAAAGGTAATGCACATTTTAAATTACTAGGATTTATTAATTTGATTACGTTGATTTATTCCAGGGAACTTGAAATGAGAATTAAAAAATCCAACTAGGATATTAAGATTCTCAGTATTCATCTAAATATCCATTACAAATCTTATTTCTCTTAGAAAATGAAGTTTCATACCAGCCTAATTAACATGCATTTATTGTATGCAAAAACATCCTCAATTATTTCATTTTTTTCCAGTCAGTTCTTAATTGTTTGAACTAATAGCTACTAAATATTTTATTAATTTAGAATAAACATAAAATGAAATATCATTATATTAAAAATACTATCAGAACATGGCTGAAAATCTAAATGATGGAAAGAATGGGAAACGGGAAAGAAAGAATAGCAAATTGGAAGGAAGAAGCGATAATGTTGAGAAATATGGAAAAAGAAACAGAAAAATAGAAAAGGAAAAGGAACTGATGAAGGGGTAAATATAAAATAAAAAGCAACAGTGAAACAAGAAGGAAGAGTACAAAAAGAAGAAGAAAAACAAGAAGATAGAAGAAATTAGAAAATAAAGAAGAGAGAAAATCTAGATGCACAAGGTATTTATTTATTCCATACTTACCTGTATAAAATTCTAGCATTACTTAATTAAAATAGTGTAAGATAAAACAACTCATTCTTCTTAAGACAGAATGTTTTACTAATATTTGGCCCAGGGGAAGCCGGGATGGCTCAGTGGGTTAAGCGCTCACTTTGCAGCGCCAGGGACGGAGGATCAAATCCCGGCCCCAGCCCGTGCGGACCCATATGCTGAACTGGGAGCTCCCCCAGTTCAGTTCTCTCTCTGTCTCTGTCTCTCTCTCTCTCTCTCTCTCTCTCTCTCTCTCTCTCTCTCTCTCTCTGTCAAAAATAAATAAATAAATAAAAATATATTAGTATTTGGCCCAGTCCCAACCCAGGAATTCTTGTGTAATTCCAAGACACTTTTAAGATTAAAACAGTCTATTGTGGTTTAGCAAAAAAGTAACAGTACATGTGCATTATATGTTCAAATTAACAATAGTGCATACTTAGCATCCATCATGAAGTTTCAAGACAAAGAATAAACTTTTAACTTGATTATTTTACAGTCATATGTCAAATTTTAACTTTTTATATTTCATGTTGAAAGAGGTCAATAAGTTTTAGTCATAATTAACTTACATTTGAAAATAACTATGAGTCTCTAGAAATAAGAGTGTTTTTCCTAAGAATAAATATTTATAGCACTCTATTTTGACTATAATGGTGACACAAATAGCTTTTCATAAATTATGTAAGATTTACTTTACAGATTATACAGTTCTTCTTGTAGACTAAAAGTTATTTGAAAGCAATATTAACTCTATCATGCTATAGCTCTCATTCTTTGCATTTTATACATTTTATACATTTAACAAATGATGTTGAATGGACCAATGAATCAATGAGATGTTATGACTGAAGTATACTTTGATTAATTTCTATACAAACTAACCTTTTACATTTGGTATCTGCTTCTTGCATTTAGCCTACTCATCATTACCAAGCTAATCTCATTTAAATATTTATTTCATAATGATATTCCTCATCTGAAACCACTAAATAACTCATCTTTTCAAAAACTTAAAATTTTTAATGCTTTAAGCTTCCTACCACTCAGCCATAGATTTAAACATTATCCAACACATCATTCACTGATGAGTTTCTTTGGTTTCTGTTTAAAGTGTTACCATTAAACTTGTGAGAGATCTTCATAGAGTTTGTGGGAAGGAAGTGCTTTTGCAGTTTAGGTTTCATTGATTATTTAACATACTCATATGTCAGAAATTCATATTTAATAAGTTTCTATGGGTTATAGCTATAGACAGGCCATCAGACACCTCAGGGTCAGTAGACTCAATGCCCACTACACTAAGAGAGAACACTGAGTGATCCAGGTGCAAATTCAGTTCACAGATAAAGACCTCTGGCGGACAAGCAGCAGTGGCACTCAATTCTAGGTATCCTCGTGAGAAATTCCAAATGCCATCTCTACTCAATAGCTCACTCCTCTCAGGTGGGCTTGGGACATAGGCATGAGAGGAGCTGAATTACTCCTTAGCAGATACTGACAATTGGTGAGAAAACTATCAATCATGATATGCACATTGTTTTAAACCAATGACTGGGAGTAGTTTGTTACATAACTAAATAGAAGTACTGTGCTGTCACACCAACATCAACCATGAGGCAGTGGCTCTATACCGAGGAGGTGGGCAAAGTCTGCTAATGGCTACAAAAGCTGGAAAAATGGCAAGTAAATTATTAGTCAAGGCTGGGAAAGTGATGGAATTATTATGGAATTATTATCATAGAAAAATGATAACCTGTGTTATGTAGCCCCAAATGTAAAACTGTGGCTTGTAGTAAGTTTAAAGTGAGATAATATACTTAATGAATTTGTGAACCTGGGCATATGATTTTTCAGGTGATACATTAAGAATGTCAGTAGGTTTTACTTCATATAATAAGGTATGTTGATAAGGGGAGACTCAAAAAGCACTTGTCAGTTTGCAAACCGATTTCATAGGACTATAAAGAAGCCAAGCTGTACAGAATCTCTTTAGTTTGAAATAGTCCCATTCATTTATTTTTGCTTTTATTCCCCTTGCCTTTGAGGTCAAGTTCATGAATTCCTCCCTGAACCCCAGGTCTATAAGTTTAGTACCAATGTTTGTTTCTATGGAATTTGCTATTTCAGGTCTTATGTGGAGGTCTTTAATCTGTTTTGAGTTAATTTTGGTATATAGTGATATATAATTTGGTATATCGCAGTTCAAATTCATTCTTTTGCATGTGGTTTCCCTATTTTCCCAGCACCATGTACTGAAGAGGCTTTCTTTACCCCCACTATATATTTTTCGCTTCCGTGTTGAAAATAATTTGTCCATATATTTGTAGGTTTATTTCTGGGTCTTCAATTCTATTCCATTCATCTGTGTATCTGTTTTTTGCCAATACCAAACTGTTTTGATTATTGATGCTTTGTAATACACATTAAAGTCAGGCAGTGAGATGTCCCAAGCTTTATTCTTTTTTTCTTAGAATAGCTTTGGCAATTCAGGGTCTTTTGTGGTTCCATAGGAATTTGATGACTTTTTAAACTCTATTTCTTGAAAGAATGCCTGTGGAGTTTTGATGGGAAACCATCAACAAAACAGAGACAACCAACCAATTGGGAGAAAATATTTGCAAACAATGCCTCTTATAAGGGCCTAATATCTAAAAGAACTTGTATGACTTAACAACAAAAAAAACAATCGATCCAATTAAAAAATAGGCAGAAGACCTAAACAGACACTTCACCCACAAAGATATACAAATGGCCAACAGACATGAAAAATGTTCTACTTCACTAGCTGTTAAGGAAATGCAAATCCAAACCACAATGAGATATCACCTTATACATGCTACAGTAGCTACATCAACAAAACGAGGAACAAGTGCTGGAGAGACTGTGGACAGAAAGGAACCCTCATACACTGCTGGTGGGAAAGCAAATTGGTATAACTGCTATGGAAGACAGTATGGACTTGCCTCAGAAAATTGTGAAAGGAGCTACCCTATGACCCAGAAACCTTCCCTTCTGGGTATCTACCCCAACAACTTGAAAACCTTAGTCCGTAAAAACTTATGTACCCCAATGTTCACTGCAGCGCTGGTCACAGTGGTCAAGACATGGAAACAATCAAAGTGCTCCTTAATAGGTGACTGGATAAAAAGCTATGGTACATATATACAATGGAATATTACTCCATGATCAGAAAAAATAAAATTCTGCCATCTGCAACAACATGGATGGAACTTCAAATCATCACGCTAAGTGAAATAAGTCAGACAGAAACAGATAAAAACCACATGGCTTCATTCATATGTGTATATAAAGCTGAAAACAAAACAAAAAAAACCTCATGGACACAGTCAATAGTTTAGAGGTTACTGAGGATAAGGGGGAAGGGGTGTGGGAGAGGAGGGAGGGAGAACCAAATATACAGTGATGGAAAGAGTTGTATACCTGGAACCTATATAATTTTTACTAACCAATGTAACCCTAATAAATTTAACAATAAAAAAAATTTTTTTTTAAGGAGTCATGGATAGCTAAGTTAGAAAATAAAATTGTTTCTCATTTCTAGTCTTCCAACTTGGCAAAAAAAAATTTCCAAGTAAAATGATGTCAAAAGACTACAGTCAAATCAAGGCCACACTATAAGACTCTTTGCTAAGAACTCTAAAAGAATCAAGTGGGGTCAAGTGGTAGTAGAAATTAGAACATGGGCTTCTAGAAATCTTTAAGGTGTCAGGTATCTTCAAAAGATACTATATGAGGGTTGTAAAAATTCAGCCATTGCCATATAATGAGAATAGTTACATGACTGGATACTTTCCAGACAGCCCTGGGATACCTTTCATGAAATTATAAAAAATACCGGTACCTTGTAAAGGGTGGATATCATTATTAAACTACTAATAAAAGCAAATAATTATTTATCTGTCTATCTTGCTTCCCTGGGTACTCATTATTTGCCACCTTCCAGCCGATAGTGAAAAATCCAAAAGGATTAACTTTTTTACTCAGATTATTTAAAATATTAATATATTAATATTTCAAATTAAAATACACATTCTAATGTTATGTATGTCTGCTTTTTCACTTATAATATACAAAAATGACTCAGTTATTAAAATGAATTTCCTTTTCTTTTGCAACTAATATCTGTTCCTTAAAAAACATCAGATACTTCAAATACCCAAGCCCACACTTTCTCCTCTGTTTGCATATCGATTGCATGTTCATTCATTAACATGCAATTTAGTGCTTACTTATTTGCAAACTCATGGTATGAAATATTCTTAATATAGAAGTGCCAGAAGGGACTTTACAGATTACCAAATTCAATTTACAAATGAGAGAAGAGAACTGTAGAGACTTATTCAAGATGGCAAAGAATACACCATAGAGATTTATTCAATATCTGAGGTTAGAACACAGATCTTCCAATTCCTTTTCCAGTTTTATTTTTCTAGCCAAATGGTAATGTATGTAAGGAAAGATATGATATCCTCTATATGCTAATAACATCCTTCACACTCATACTATTGGTAGAGAGTGAAAATGCTTAAATGTTGATATATAATGGATATTGAACAAGACATGCTTTGTTTTTCTGTTGCTGTTGTTTTAACTTGGCTGCATGGTTACAGAGCAATTATGTACCATATCACAATAATGTGACAAAAAAAAATACCCTCACATTGTTCTCTGAACGAAAGGTCACAACAGAAAATACTTCAAAATAAATCAAATATTTTCTTTGATTTTAATAATAATTTACAAAATACCTCAAAGTTTAATAAGCATATCAATTATATCACCACATTTAATCTTTCAATGGCTTTATTTAATAAACATTATTATTACTCCAAATTATTAAGAACAAAAATCTCAGAAGCAAAGTAACTGACTCAATGTCTGAAAGCTAATGAATGGGAAGGCAGGAAATGAAATTTAGTCCATTTCAGTACAAAGGTGGAATTCTTTCTATCACTTTTCCACAGACTAATGCTGCTTAGTAAACCATATCCAAAACCTCAGGTATCTAATACCACCAAAATGAAAATTATAATTATTATACTTAACATTGAAAATAACTATACTCTAACAAAACACATAAACTTCTCACTTCTCACTAAAATGTGTCAATGATCTAACAGAAAGCATTCCTCCTTACTGCTATATCATTGTCTATAGGCATAAAGAGAAATGTTCCCCTTAAGGAACAGAAAATACTTAGTAAATCTATTTCCTAACAATCTTTGGAGTCAGCTCTAGTATTAATAAAACACAGAAGAGTAGTATCTTTCATAATTTTCCATATTTGTCTGAGAAATAGCTGCTCAATTTTCCTCAAAGAAACCTTGGGGACAGTGACATTTTATGCACAACTCAACACTGGTAAGGAACCATTTGGTGCAACAAGCTCTCTTTCTATACTGATAGTTATCATTGAAACACACTGCCACCTTATGACAACTCTTTTTATATCTTAATTTTCAGAAAACCATTTTTAAAAATGAATTCAGGAATAGGACCATAAAGTACAGAAATATTCTGAGTTTTAAAACACAAAATAAAATTACTAGCTTTATTGAAAGTAGCCTGAGAGAAAAATGCTATAGGTAAGGGAATATTTTTAGATTTTAAATAACATAATGATTTTGATGTCATGATGTAAGCATTTCTAAATCCAAGAGGCCAGTATGTAACTGATTACATGCTAGCAATGGACATACATTTTTGAGTCTCTGTTCCAATTATAGTTTTAGAAGTTATATCCAAAGTACTTTTCCCTTATTGGATCTATAATATTGCATACACACACCCAAAAGATATAAAAATTGCAATGGCTCAGTTTGGGACTAGTACAAGGGAAAGAGATACTAAAATGAGGAAAAGACTGTACACCTGAAAAAAAAATCATTATGTGAAATTCAAAATAAGCCCAAGTAAATACCACTATAAAATGTTAGTAGGAGTACTTCAAAATAAAGCAACTATTTACATATAATCGGTTTGTTGTTGTTGTTGTTGTTGTTGTTGTTGTTTTGGGATATCCACTGTAGAAATTTCTATTGTACCAGGAAACATGGAGTTTTATGCAATAGATGGTTTATTTCTCTCTATAGATCCAGTGATTCATGTGTGTAATGGGGTCGGTTGTCCTTTTTTGCATTAGCTGCTAAAGTACTTACAGAGGAATTCATGGTCCATATTTATCATGTATATAAGAAGTCATTGCACGCATTTGGTACTGTGCTGTCACTGCTGTCTATATCTTATTTTTCCGTCTTATTTTCACTTTGGCCTGATAGTAACATTTACTTTCATTTTTATGTATAGACCTACTACTACAGAAAGAATATGGATTTTGAAAGCTAAATAACCAGAACCAGCTCTGAATTTTTTTGAATATCGGGTCCTGATTAATTACTTCATCTCTAGGATAAACCATAGATTTGCCGTTTATAAATTAGTGCTAAAATATCTTCCTTACACAAATACCCTAATGATTAGGGACAAAGATCAGAGATATCTAAGATTTATCAGGTGTCTAATATATAATCTTATATTACTCAATTTTCACACTTTTTATTTCAATAAAGCTCCCAAAAGTTTATTTTATAATTACATTTAATGCAGTGGTGTTCCCCCAAAAGCATTTTTTAAATCAGTGATGTCTTAGAATCTAGGAAAAGCAGTGTTAACTCATTGTGCTGTACTTCAATAACTATCTCATCCTCTCTTCAAACTATGCAAAATTATTCACAAAAATATTTCAATGAGATGCTCAGTTGAAGTTAAATCGTGAATGGATAAAAACGAGAAGTTGATAAACAAAGAATGTAATAAAAAACATTGACACTGCAGTTTTAAGAGAGAAGTTAACAATTCACTAAAATTTTCCATTTTTGTTTAAAGTTTATGAGCAAAGAAACAAAAATTCAAAAAGAATTTGTACAGAATAACATATTGCTTAGTTTAATTACTGATTCGCTGTTTGCCCCAAATGTTAATCAAGAGAGCTCTTATGTGTGGGTAACAATGGAGAGAGACATCTGTAGAAGTTAGCACCACGTTTAACTCCTCTAGGCACCGCAGCACCTGGTGACACTACAGGGAAGGCTTCGTGGATGCGTCTTGAACATACTGCAACAGCTGTCAACTCAGAAGGAGGTATATTCTAAGTTCTACCAAGCAAGTAGTACTCAACAAACCCCAGTCTGCCCCTTCTATTAACTGAAAAGAAGCCAGATGGAGACATGCAACTTGTCAAATTGTAAGTGAAGAATTCTTATCAATTCTATTGCATGGATCTCTGCATGTTCAGCTTTAAATACTTGGTTGCTCAATTTGCAGAATAATTTCACTGTCATTTAAAAAAAACCAAAAAGAACCTAAAGCTAGTTGATGCTATTTCAGGTAAAGACAATAGCACACTTTTTTAAAGAATAAAATAAAGGTAAAGACAATGAGAATATATCTTTAACATAACATTACAATAGGAAATAAAAGGCATCATTCTAGAAGTTTAATAATGTCCAGAATGACTATAACTGCAGCATGACTAGCCATCTCTCACAACAGTTAATGGTGCAATCTGCTTCAAGCACACAGCTACTGAAACCCAGAAAACAAGTTGTATTATTCATGACATAGCAGTCCTAGCTGTGCCACTATGGATAAACCTTCACCTGTATATCCATTAGGCTTTTATTTTTATCCATCACATAGAACTACCATAGTAATTTTAAATATATTGGGGCCAGCTTTAATTGTGAATATATGCAAAGATCAAAAACTAGTAATTCTTTTTGTATTTTTATTACCAAAAATTATTTATGATATTAAGATCACAGGGGCTTTCCACAAAAGTGGACATATATAAATTTTTTCATATGTAGAGTTCAAGCTTTAATACATCTAAGGTGCTACTGGGAATGAGTTAATTTGTTCATCCATTCTTGCATGCTGGCATGAAAACATTTTCTAGATACACACTAGGTAATATACATCATGAATTTTCATTGCTATGGAGTCATCCCTTCAAATTCATTACACATTTTGTTTATAGCTGGAGTCTTATTTAAGGCAGGAAATATAACCTCCAAATCCTGGAAGAGATTGATTTGTACCAAGAACCTACCGGTAGGTATTATTACTTAAATTTAAGGTCTTATTCTTACATTAATTTTATGGTTAGGATTATCATGCCCAAGATGCACAGATAATAAATAGTATATTGGGATTTGAACCCTTTGATAGTCTATTTCTGGCATCTTCACTTTAACCATTTTTCAACACAGAGTATACCGGAATTTGTGAAAAGCAAGAACCAGTACTAATGGGAGAATTGAGCAAGCAAAATGGGAGGCTAGGAGATTCACATCGAAAGCATTGGATGTTGAATTAGTACATTCAAAAGGAATATACTTAAAGATAACAACAGGTTCTAGTCTTGGCCTATGAACTTCTATTTTTCCTTGCTCTCTGCTAATGGAAAAAGCTCAACTCTGCGGGTATAAAATACTTTAGTCACATGTACTAAAGATTGTGTTTTTCATGTATCATTTTTGAAACATAGGAATTTTGATAAGTCATTGAGACCCTAGTAATCTGCTATGGATTTTTTAGAAACTGAACTAAAGTATTCTCAGTTAAAACTCCATGGGAGAGCATCTTGAGGTAACAATGTCAAGAAATGGTTCAGACTGGGATAAAGATCAAAATCACAGAGTAGCGACATACATTTCTTTCACTTTATGATGGATCACGTAGTTTGTACTTCACCTGTGCTACTTCAGATAACTAACATGGTCTTCTAAAAGGTGACTTACTCATTTGGGGGGTGAGGGGGTGGGGATGAGAATTTATTTGTGCATGTATAAATTGCCTCTAGAAATTCCTGTCATATACTCAGTAACTTCCTTGAAAAATGCTGTTTGGTCACAGAAACCAGGGCCATATTAAATTGCAAGGCTAGGGGAAGCCGGGATGGCTCAGTGGGTTAAGCGCTCACTTTGCAGCGCCGGGGACCAGGGATCGAATCCCGGCCCCGCCTGTGCGAAACCATATGCTGAGCTGGGAGTTCCCCTAGTTCAGTTCTCTCTCTGTCTCTGTCTCTGTATCTCTCTCTCTCTCTCTCTGTCAAAAATAAAAATAAATAAAAATATATTAAATTGCAAGGCTAGAATAATCATTAGTGTTTTCAAAGAAATATTAACATTACTTCCACTGTATAAACTTCATGGATATGTTAGTCTTACTTGATGTAATTTGACTAACCACATATAAATCCTATTTCTGCATGTTGGTTTTTATGGATGAGGGGAGGGTACCACTGTGATAAAGTACATGATGTTCCAGGACCACTTGACATGAGAAGAAACTTGGCATGTTTGACAACTCTGAAGAAGGTGGTATAGATGGAGGCTTGTGGGGGAAGATGAATCCTAAGCCATGTATGACCTGTTGGCCATGTAAAGGAGTGTGAATTTTATCTCAGCAATTATAAGCAGCAAGTGGAGACTTATCATCTTTACTCTTTTATAGAGAGAAAATTAAGACTTACCAAATTTTAATAATTTGCAAATGGGAATTCTCTTATTTAAATTTTTTTAATAATACCACCTTTTGTTTCTGGTACTTTAGTAGATAATTTAGCAAAAGTTTTTGAACATATATGGGCTACATGACATAGCAGATATAAAATTTAATTACTAACATTAATATATCTTAAATACTTTAGATGCATGTTATAAGTTATAACAGTAGGGTAAGCTGGGATGGCTCAGCAGGTTAAGCACTTGCTTTGTAGCCCTGGGGACTGAGGATTGAATCCCGGCCCTGACCCATGAGGACCCATTTACTGAACTGGGCTGTGCCTCCCATGTGGAAGGCCCCCAGTACAGTTCTCATCCCCCACCCTCGTTTGACCCTTGGCTCGAGGGGGCATGCCTCCTATGCAGCAGACCCCCAGCCCAGTTCCTGCCCTATGCAGCCCCCACCCACCTGTGTGGAATGAAACTATGTTGAAAATCTGATGACGTACAACTATAAAGACTGCTGTGGACCCTCCCCCTTCTCTCGGTCTCTGTGAAGAACAAACAAAAAAATAAATAAGTTATAACAATAACGTATTCTTTCTGTTTCTCGATACTATGATAAAAATACTTTGCATGTATTATTTTGTTTTTTCATAACAATCCCATGAGGTACTATTACTATCCCCATTTCATGTATGAAGAGTCTGACATTCAAGTGAGTCAAGAAATATGTTCAGGATCGTATACCGAGAAAGTAGGGTAATTCATAGTAGCAAGAAGTATTTCACTATTTCTTTTTTTTTTATTTCTTTTTTATTTTATTTTATTTTTGAACTGAACGGGGGTCCTCACCGCATTCGGGAAGCACACCCCAACTCAGCATGTGGGTCCGCCTGGGCCGGAGCCGGGATTTGATCCTCGGTCCTCAGGGCTTCAAAGCGAGCACTTAACCCGCTGAGCCATCCCAGCTTTCCCATATTTTACTATTTCTTTTATTGTCACAGAGAACTCTGTTAAAACCTGGTTTATTAGCCTGGTTTGTAGTTAGCCTATGTGTGGTTAGTGTTGAAAATAAAATAATACAATATAACAGTGCAATACAATACAATACACTTAAAAAAATTGTAATTCATGTTCTTATTGATTGTTTCCAAGACAATTGCAAAGAGCATATCCAGAGATCTACATTAGGATAATAATTCTGAAGAGGGAGATGTCATAGCAGAGTACTCTAAATGTAGGGTAGGAGTGTGTCCTTATTGGGAGTATGGCCAAATAAGAATTTTGAAAATATTTGTTCAATTACTCAACTACTGTTGAAAATCTACTGTGTGCCAGGCACTTGGGAGAAAGAAAAAGAAAAAGGATTGGTGTATAGAAGCCAACTGTGATTAATACATTTCTGGCTGTGACTTAAGTCATTTTCTGAACTTTTCAGAACCTAGTGCTCCCTGAAGTCAGTTATTTTAGTTGAAAGGAATCTATGATATACCAAATAAAAGACTTTTAGTAACTATAAACCTTGCATTGCTTATATAAGGAAAATAGTACTCACCAAAAGCTTATTGTGGGAAAGCTGGGATGGCTCAGCGGGTAAAGCGCTCGCTTTGAAGCCCCAAGGATTGAGGATCGAATCCCGGCTCTGGTCCATGCGGACCCACATGCTGAACTGGGGTGTGCCACCAGTTCAGTTCTTGCCGGGGCCTACGTGGGAGGCTCCCGGTCCAGTTCCTGCCCTGCGCAGCCCTGTGCCCACCAGTGGAGTGAAAATATATGGAAAACTAAAGTCAACTATGAAGACTGCTCTGGGCCCTCCCCCTTCTCTGTTTCTCTCTGTCAAAAATGAATAAAATAAATCTTAAAAAAAAAAAAAAGCTTATTGTAAATCTTTTTTTTTTTTTTTAATATATTTTTATTTATTTTTGACAGAGAGAAAGAGAGAGAGAGAGAGAGAGCTACAGAGAGAGAACTGAACTGGGGGAGCTCCCAGTTCAGCATATGGTTCCGCACGGGCCGGGGCCTGGATTCGATCCTCAGTCCCCGGCTATGCAAAGTGAGCGCTTAACCCACTGAGCCATCCCGGCTTCCCCCTGTAAATCTTAAGGTGTGATCATATCTCCAGATATGATATGGTCATTTCAAAATAAAAAATATGTGAAAAAAGAGACATTAAATTCTGAAGGATTCATAGTTTTCTATTTGAAAAAAATCACAAAATAGTGCCATTCTCACAATGCTTGGTGTAGCACAGGTATGTAAATGGTAACTAATCTAAACAGTATGCCCAGCCAATTCATTATCATCCTGAAATGCTATTCAGCCTGGTTAGTGTCATGAAAGACAGGTAGAGGAGTGATCTGGAAACACTGGCCACTGCCTCTCAGTTGTTAACCTGTGCAAAACTCAGTATGCTTGGCTTTTTAACTGTGCAATTCTGATTCATAATTTCTTATGATGTCATATAATTACTCTTCCTTTTTAGTGTACGCTGTGTTCAGTACTTCATGCTGAAGCAGTAGAAATATAAGCTATTTCCCTTTGGCCATATACTTCTCTAACTTTGAAGGTATATGGCAGATATAACAGATCTTCCTTTCTTAAATGAATTTTTTCAAGCAAAAGTGTTTTAAAAATATGTCTGGTATCTTTGTTTATACCTTTAGGTTGCCTAACTATCAACTTTATACATGTTTTTTTTTTTTATTGAAATGTGTGTTAGTGTACACACATACACATTTGTATAGCTTCTAATAGCATAACAATTTCACGAGAGGAAAGAGAAAGACAGTAAGATGAATGTATTCCAATTTTATATTTTCTTTTTGCATTTTTTAAAGATAAGAAGGATTTCTTGCTAAATATAAACTAGTAATGATCATTACTTGCTATTTATTGGAACTACTACAGTCCACAGACAGTGGACAGTGAACGGAGAGAACTCTTCTAGTAAACCATGTAGTTTTTCCGCGGGTGATTGCTATGCTATGTATATTTAGATAGAAGCTTTTCCTTGTATAATCAGCTTGCTGCTGCCCATTTTACTGTCAAACATTCCTTCTCTATGGTAGCATAATATTGTTACCAAGGGAACAGCTTATGGCCGACATGTACAATAGTGCCACAAATTAATTTCACAGTTATCAGGATATAGGGCGATAACAGAAATGTGAGCTACTGTGAAATTGCCATTGTTCCCACGGAGTTACAGTGTAATTATTACTTTTGTGGTAACTAAGCACATAATTCACATCACTACTGCTGGAATTTTTACTCTCTCTCCCTCCTTTTCTCTTTTTCCCCTTCCCTTTTGATCTTTTTCTTCTTCTTTAGTTCAGAATTTATTTTTTTCAGAGATAACAATATAGAGTAATTTTTATAATGCCATTAAGAATACATTACAGCGATTTGGGGTGAAGATGTATTTATATATGTCATGCCCATAATTAGGATGTTTACTTTTATCAAAAACATATAGGAAGTACAACAGATTTGTCTGATGTATTAAGAGGATATATTCAATTTGCAATTAGTGTGAAAGCAGAAATTTCAATCTTGTTTTCATAGAAAATTTAATCTGTATGTTGAGTAGAGGGATCCATTTAATGTGATTAAAACACTGAAGGAGATTGAATGATACCTACCTTCCTTAATTAGCTGTGAGATTTGACATAAGCAAATCAACTTCCTTAAGCCTCTATACTTCCATCTATAGAATAGGAATTATAATATCCACCTAACAGAATCCCTTCTTTAAAATTTGTTTTTGGGGAACCTGGGATGGCTAAGTGGGTTAAGCTCTCACTTTGCAGCCCTGGGGACGGAGGATCGAGCCCCGGGCCCCAGCCCGTGTGGACCCATATAATGAACTGGGGTGTGCTTCTCATGCGGGAGACCCCCAGTTCGGTTCTTGCCCCCCAGTTGGGCCCCTGGCTCAAGAGGGCATGCCTCCCATGCAGGAGGCCCCCAGCCCAGTTCCTGCTCTGCATGGCCCCCACCCACCTGTGTGAAACAAAACCATGTTGAAAAACTGATGATATAAGTTAGATTAAAAGGGATACTTGTGAAAGTGAATTTTAAACTGTACAGCACAATAACAGTTTTACAATGTTACCATCATACCATGTATTTAATGGGGACGTGTTTTGATAAAATATTGTTATTAAGAGAAGATTTATAGGTGTATTTTAACAATAGTAACACAGGGAAGGATCAATTTTATTGAATTTTATTTGCATGAAAATAGTATTTCATATCTAGAGTATAACAAAATGAGATGTAGTCATTATGATATAACACTGATTTTTAACAAATTTCTCAGAATGAAAGTATATTTTTTTATTGTAAAATTTATTAGGGTTACATTGGTTGGTAAAAATTACATAGGTTTTAGGTGTATAACTCCACAGTACTTCGTCTATGTGTTAACATGTGTGTTTATCACCCAGAGTCAGCTTTCTTTCCATCACCATTTATTTGGCTCCCTCTCCCTCCTCTCTCACTCCCCTCCCTGCTTACCCTCAGATAACAACTGAACTATTGACTACGTCCATGAGATTTTGTTTCTTTGTTGCTTTCAGTGTTATATTCCACCTATGAGTAAATGAAATGCATATTTTGTAAAACCTTTATTGAGCATGTACATGTTACATAGAAGTTAAGAATTAAAACATAAAACAACATAAGCATACATATAATATGTTCATTATCTTAAAAATCTAGAATAATGAATATATGTGAAATTTTAATTGTTCTCTATGTCAAAAGGTGAAATTGTTGAGGTACTGGTAAAAGTATATAAATGAAAGTCAAACTTATATAGGAATATTTCTTCTGGTTATTTTCTGTAATGCACAATATGGCTTTTATTCTTTGTTAATTTGCTTTTTATTGCACTTTATGTATGCCATTAGGATCCACATAATCACTTACAGTTAAAATTTCCACTAAATTTTCAATAGTTGATTGCATATTTATTATTCCAACACTATAAATTACAAACTCTTATAAATTACAACACTATAAATTACATTTAAAAATTGATGCATGATGTAATACAATAACTTGATGAAATTTATTGGAGGTAGATAACATTTGTTGAATGAATAAGTGAATGCTGATAAATATGTAGTAAGCTGCCTCCCTATGCTGAATAACTTTTTAGAGAGGATAGAAAATTGCAAATAGATTTTTTCTTTCTTATATTTTTACACTACCCGTTTTGTAGTTACCAAACACAAGTAACTTACTAAAGAAGCCTGATTTTAAGTTTTCTGCTTATCTCATTAATCATCACTTTCCTCTTACATTGTTTTAATGACACTATGGGAGGTGTGACATTGAGGCTTAGTTTCATCATTGGTAAAATGAAGAGGCTGCTGCTGAAATGCTGTGAGGACTAAGAAAAAGAATATTTAGCACAAGAAAGATCTGATGCTGACTAAAGGGTTTAGTGGCAGTATCTTCCTCGGTTTTTCTCTCTGGGATATGTACAGGGCCATGTGACTAAATTGGTGTCAGGGCCGTTCTATGATTAAGGTCTTTTTACAGTACAGTCTTTCTTTGTGGCTAATGGACATATAACAAACAATTTTTAATTGAACTATCTTCATTCTATACTGCATTATGACTTTGTATAATGGAGGTTATGAGAGGAAGGGTTTCCTTGACTTAGAGCTAGTAAGAAGCATGAATCAATCTCTTCTCTCCTTTTTATATTTATAATTTTGAAATCATTTTTTAAACCCAAAATATGAGGCACACTGTACTTCCTAGCACAGTATTTCTAGTATTTGAGAATTTAGAAAATCTTGTTTTTTTTCCCCTCTTTCCAGTACTAATTCCTTTTCTGTATTTTCATTTCCTTGTCTTTCCCCATAATTTAACAACAACAAAAAGATCTAATAAAATTGTAGCTGAGTATTTAAGTATACATATTTCAAGGATCACAATAGCTTTAGGCAAATCTATAAAATATTTATTTTTCTCTTGTCCACAAATGGGTGACACAGATTGGGATGAATTAGCTCAGTTTATTTACTATCATTTGAATATTCTTTTTCTCAAAAGGAAGGGGATTTTGAAGGTAAAAAGAACTACTTCTGCGGCCTATTGATTCGTGAGCAAACCATGATGTAGTTATTAGACTTGTGCATGGTTTTCTTGTAAGCTTTCTGCATTATCAAAATGCAAATTACTCACTCCTTCGAAAATGTTTAGCACAGCTCTACTATAAATACGCACTACACCATAAAACTTGTTACAGTACTGCTAATGCTGCAATTGCAAATGCAAATGGTTTCCAAGTTAAGTAGAGGTTTCAGTTTTGTAAAAGGTATTTTCCCTTCTGAATCATAAAATAAATCTAGTAGTTCTTAACTGGGGGAGAATGGGCGTTATTACCCCTCAGGGAGCATTTGGAAATGTGGGGAGCCAGTGTTTTTGGTTGTCATAATGATGGCTGGGTGCTTTGGCATTTACTAGGAGGAGATCAGAGACAACAGATATCCTTCAAAAAGCAAGAGATGTTTCTTACAAAATGTGACTGATGCCTCTTGAGAAACTGTAGTGATAACGGGTCTGCTGTACTGGGTATTTATTTATACTATAAATTAAATTCTTATTTAGACATACTTTAAATGAACCAACTGTTTATTTCCTGATTGAATACATAAACATTAATAACGAAGCTATAAGTTCAATAGTCACATCTATTTATAAACTATATTACAATAATTTAACAAATAACTGGAAATCTATTATTTTTAAATTGCAGTTTATACTAATGCAAAGGAGGACCCATTACCATGTGATAATTGTAGATAATCTTTCATCATGTGTACAAATGTGATTAAATATTTTTTTAAATGAAATATTGTGAACTAACAAAATGCCCTCCGTAGTAATTCCTATATAGTGAGCTTACATGAGCCTAGTCTCTTGAAGAATTCTAAAGGAGAGTAAAGATGAGATGTAAAGAGAGTAACAAATAATATTCAAATGATAAGAGAACATAGAAAATAATCACAGTTTTTTACTTTCTCCACATATGTTATTATCCACATTTTGCAGAAAAATAGAATGTATTGAGGCAATTTCTGTGAAACAAATGTCAAAAATGTAAGAGAATCATATAAATCACATCTTTGCAGAATATTCTGTGCTCTGCATGGAAACATTGTATTTTTGTTTGAAATGGATAGATTCTGTAGAAAATCCGTTCTCTCCTGGGTCCCCTGATGCAGAATCCCTTCGGGCATTGTACCATCCTTTTCAATATGTTTAAGAAAGAACTTTCAGACTCAAATGCTAATATCATCACTCTCTTTATGCAAGAAAAATGACCTCATCAGCAGTGACTTTTCCGTTGAAGAAGAGTGTAATTCTGAAGTTACTGGGTCTGGGAGTCCTGTCTGGAGCTCAGACTAACTTTGAGACTAACTTTTCTCTGTCACCAGAAAGAGTAGAAATTATGAGTGAGCAGTGCATGCATTTTCTGAGGAATGTGGATGGAGAATTAACAATACAGATCCTAACTTCCTGTTACTGTGGGGCCTGGTATCCTTATGCCTTCAGAGGTGCCCCTTCTTCTCACACACATCCTCCTGTGCTGCCTGCTCTTCTCTGCTCTTGGACTTGGTTTTCGCCCTTGCAGACTTGTTTCTTCCCTCCATTATTTTTCAAAACCTTCCATCTCTAAGTCTATCAGAGATTTAAAGCCTTATATAAATTAATCATTTTATGTTAAAGCCTTCTTGCTAATAAGTAGCTGAGGTCAGCTCTACTCAGAGACTGAGCATGTTGATTTGGGAAGAAGTTGAGTAATTTGGGGACGTGGTGTCCTTTAGGGAGTACATATGGAAAGACATGTTTATGTTATACTTTATTAGTCACATATTGCTCTTGGGGGGGTGGGATTGAGAATATTGTGAAATACCAGAAGAAACTCAAGCCAGCATGAGATCCTATGGGCTGAGAAAGAAGTGAGAGGAAAGAGTAGAAAGAGAAATGGGGCAACTCAGAAGTTTGCTTGACATCTATAATAAAAATATGATTTATTTTCTGGTAAGGAAAGCCTAAAATTCACATTCATAAACTATTTTCCCAGACATTAAAACCACTAGATTTACCATATAGGTTTTCTCTACCAGTGATCTATAGTAAAATGTAAGTAATACTGTATCAGTCAGTTTTACCAAAGAATGAAATTCTGTTTAATGATTGATACTGTCTCCAGTATAGTCAGAAGCCATAGCCGTTAAACTATATCTCAGGCAAAGCATTTCTGAGGGAGGCTCAGTTCATCTGGGCTAGTTATATTGCTTTCTTAAATGTAGTCTATGGATAAGACTTTCAAAATTTTAATACTGAGTAGTTAGCAAATTATTTGTAATATCTCAAATTGGGGCTGTTAGGTGAACGTCTACTTGTTTCTTTTTCACTGCGAATTTATTATTGAATAAGGATATTAATGTAGGTCATCCTTTGTGTTAATTAAAGTGAGTCATATTCAGTCAGAAATTTTTGTGTTCATCTTGAGACTGGAGCTGGTATTCTTGATTTGCTCTATGCTCAGTCCTGGATGAGGATTTGGGGGAGTTGGCTTTTTGTTCTCTACTAGCTAATTATTCTTGGCAAAAGCAGAGTAGATTCTACAGGTCTATGAGCTCCATGATTATTTTTCCTTTGCTTATATCACATATCCATTGATGTATAACAAACCATCCTAAAACTGGTGGCCATTGACTTGTCTGGACACAGCTGGCTAGGTCTTCTGCTGGTTTTGCTTGGCTCACATCTCTGGCTGCAGTCATGTGGGAGCTCAGCTGGCTCCGGAACAATCACTGTGGCCTCACTCCCCGTGCTCTCCCACAAGGCCTCTCATCCTCCATGAGGTGAAAGTAGCATCTTGTAGCATGACAGTTGAATTCTAAGAGAGCTATAGTGAAAACTGCCAGGCCACTTAAAGCCTGGGGTCAGAAGTGCTACAGTGTCACTTGTGCCACCTTTTTATTGGTCACCAGAAGTCACAAAAGTAGTGCAGATTTAAAGGGAGAGGAAACAGGTTCCCTCTCTTAATAGGAAAAGCAGCGTGGCATGGGAGGGATTGTTGGTATCCTCTGAAGAAAATCTACCACATCTTACTAATAATGTAGTTGTAACATTGTATTGCAATTATTATTCCAACCTGTTATTGCATATTTTTCCACTATGGTATAATTTTCCCAGGGGAAGACTTGTTATTAAAATTCTCTCTCAGATGTGTGCAGTAGGTGACTAATAATGGTCCATGGCAGAGTGAGCTCTGTGCAGATGTACTGATAATGACATCAATATTAATACACACTTATGTTTCAGCACTTACATATATATCTGCAGCTTTTGGAAAAGAACACTTTGAAATTTTTAACTCTGTCTTTAAAAGCACTCTTATTACCATAGCTTTACTCAACCGAACTTTTACTAGTTCAGAATTTCCCCTAAGACTTTAGCTTTTTCTTTTTCTTTCTTTCTTTCTCTTTTTTTTACAGTAAAGGATATCATAAAAATTGCATTTGGATCATTATTTTGACTTTGTATCTTAGACTTATAGTCTTTGCCAAGCTTTCTTCTTTAAAATGTTTGCTATTTCTCTGCCTAAGGGTAAGTTGAATCTTGTAAACAGCTCTCTCTCCTCTGTGTTTGCCATGGACGACTGCCACTATTCTAAATGAAGATTAGCAGTGAAGGCTGACAATTTAAACTGGCACTTATGATATAGCATCTTGAAACTTTTTTTCTTTCCAAAATGTTGTTATTGTGATCTATTTCACTGTTTGGAATGAAATTCTCACTTACTCCATTTCAAAAAAGCTATAGATGCAATTATGGCTTATTAAGTTATGCTTTCAAATATTTTCACTGCTGGTATGAAGTATCCTACTGGGAAACCTGTGAAATGAGAGGCGAGGTTTTATTTTCCTCCTGAATTTAGGTATTATCTGTGTGCATATGTAACTCAAAAATTTTAGTAGTTTTTCCGTAATTGAATGTGAATTTTCTCATTACTGTTGTCTGGAGAATATGGCAGAAATATTTTAAGGACTACTCTTAGTTCACAGTGACCTATGTATTTTTTTTCCCCCCAAAGCCAAGGAAATAAAGCAGAAAATATGAAGCTGTAATTAAGTAGTCTCAAAGTCAGGAACTTTCATGCAAAAAAAAGAGCATATTGTGTAATTACACAATTTTCCCCCTCAGCAGTTATACTAGCATTAGCTTTTTATTTCCTCCCAAATTCTTACAGCTATGTGCAATATTGTAACAAACTTTGCCTTAGCAAATTCTTGCTATCTAACAAAATAAGTGATAACTGCTTGTTGCCAGGAGATCATAAATTAACTCATTGGCCTCAGAGTACATAAATAGGTAACAGTCCTTGGAAATTACACTTTTGAGCCTAAAAGAGTGCTTACTACTCTTAGCTGTACACTTCAGGTGTCTCTTCTAAGTTTCACTGAGAGGTGAGCTAATAAAATGACTAATACAAATATCTCCTCAGTTGGGGAGGGCCCTGATCCTGTGTGAGCACATTTCTAGGACGAATATATAATGGATGTTCCCTTAGTATCAAATAAGATAATCTTTGACAGATGAAGGTTTTAAATGAGAACATTGCAATAATTCAGAGTGGACTGGGCACATTTTATCTTTATGCTTTATAAAAAATCATTTACAAGGGTTATGTCTTTTGAGTAGAAGTGAAAGCCACTTACAGTCCCAAGTATACATAGTTTCATATATTACTCTATTTTTTCTCATCTGTAAATTAATAAATGGTATATATTTCCTTGAAAAATATTATCAATTTTTTTAGGCGCCAACCATCAAGTTTGATAACATTGGTAAAGTCATGGCTACTAATAAATATGTTGTAAAAAGAAAAGTGAATGCTTTTTAGAAAATCGCCTTTGTTCCTTTTAGTGTAATAAGATTTAAACGCCATTCATCTTTTATGATTGTCTTGAATTGAGTATTTTTGAAGAAATGTGTCTTTAAGATTTTTTTTTTATTATTTGGCTGAGGCATATTGTTGCCATAAGATTTAAAAGTCTAAATTGGGCCCACATAATTTCAGTCAGGAGACATTGACCTCTAGGGAAAGGTCATGCTTCTTTTTCAACTAGCATAAAGATCTATTAATAAACATGGAGGTGTCTGAGGTGCTTGAAACACACTGCATATTTAGGTTCTCTTTGTGTTTAGAGAACTGCTATAAAAACATATGGCAAGCAAGACTTGACGGATGGGTTTCATTGCCTAAATGAAAGCTTTGAATCGCAAATGTGTATGTAAGTAGTTCCTTTCTAACATTTGTAAAATACTACTCTAAATATATATTCAAATTGAATAATATGCATAGCATCAAACAATAATCCAAGCCGCTTTATGTGATACTAAGGGAAAATGTGTATTTTATCCATGGCACATACTCAAAAAGATAAAATTTGACTTTTTCACATCTAGTAAAAGCCTTTTAAAAGACGGTAAATGTTATTAAATTGACCAATGAAATGTGCATATTCATTAAATTATTTAATGAACTTTATGGTGTTTGAAGCTTGTTGGAAAGACAAGTATCATTTCATTGTGCTGCTATATAATTTCTTTCTACAAACTGAAGTCTGAGTTAATTTATATTCTTATTTAATGATTTTACTAAAGAACATGATGTATATGTAATTCCCATGAAGCAACAAAATTTAATAAAAGTGTTTGTTTTACTAAAGTCAGACACTATGAAATTATACAACATTATGTTTTACAAATAGCTTCTTGCTTCTCTTACTTTTAAGCACAGTTATATAGTAATACCCCCTTATTCAGGTTTGTGTTTTTGTTTTGTTTTTTGCTCTCTGTGGTTTCCGGTACCTATGGTCAATCATGGTCTGAAAACATTAAATGGAAAATTCCAGAGGCAAATATTTCATAAGTTGTAAATTGTGAGTCTGAGCTATTCTGAGTAGCGTGATGAACTCTCATGAATCCCGTTCCCTCCTACCCAGTACGTGAATCACCCCTCAGGCAGCATCTCATGCCATAAACATGCACTGCCTTTTATTTACTTAGTAGCCATCTTGGTGATCAGATCAACTGTTGTGGCATCATAGTGCTTGTGTTCAGGTAACTATTTATTTTACTTAATAATGGGCCCAAAGTACAAGGGTAGTGATTCTGGCAATTCAGACATACCAAAGAGGATCTGTAAAGTGCTTCCTTTAATAGAAAAGGTGGTTTAGTACAATAATATATGAAAGACCGCATTCACGTAACAGTTCATACACTATGTTGTTATAATTGTTCTATTTTATTATTAGTTATTGTTATTAATCTCTTACTATTCCTAATTTATGAATTAATCTTTATCACAGGTATATATGTGTAGGAAAAAACAGTATATATAGAGTTCCATACTATCTGTGGTTTCAGGCATCCACTTGGGGGTCCTGGAATATATCCCCCATGGAGAAGGAGGGACTATTATAAGTTATTTTCTGATACAAGAGTTACCAACACAAAGATTATTTTCCCATTTTCTGTTTGTTGTTTAAATCCCTGTGGACACATATTTGTATATATTGGCTACCTTTGCTGGTGTGTACCTAACACTACACAAAAATGGAAGTATTAAGAAATTAATATGGGGGATACTGGGATAGCTCAACATGTTGAGTGCCTGCCTTGCAATCGGGAGGTCCAGGCATTGAATCCCTGCCCCAGCCTATGTAAACCCCTATTCTGAACCATGGCACAACTGGTAGTGCCTGGGATGGAGGTGAATGTTCTCACCTCCCATGTGGGAGCCCCCCAGTTCTGTTGCCTCCCTGTGTGCCCCCACATCCACCTGTGTAGAATGAAACCATATCACATCTAATGATTTACAACTATGAAGACTGCTCCGGGACCTTTCCCCCTTCTCTCTCTCCCTCTCTCATTTGCTCTCTAAAACAATAAAACCTTAAAAAAAAAATAAAATAAAAGAAGTTGATATAAATGGTCGTAAAATCAGTCTCAGAACAATACTGCTTTGGATCACATGTATCAGTCTAGCCAGTCCAGGAATATAAATCCCTCACATGGTTTTTATAGTAGGAGTTAGAAATGACATTCGGAAAGGGAAGTAAATGAAGGGAAAGTATTTGAACACAGACCATCCAAGTGACATCTGAAAGGGAAGAAAATGGAGGGGAAATATTTGAACACAAACCAATGTATACTCCATTTCTTGAAGATAATGGTTCAGTTTTGTAAAATGTACATATTTTGCATTTTTCTTAAAGTGGAGACTGAAGTATACTGTTGTTCTGTATGTCCTTATCCTCTAAAGAGCTACTTCATATATTCCCTAGAGCTTTTTACCAGGGAGACTTGGTTACTGAATAGATATCTGTACTCTCAACTTTTGGTATGAAGAGCTGAAAATTTGGTTTTATTTGCACTGTAAGAGTAATAAAAAAAGAAGAAATGGAAAAATGTGGTTTATACCTCAGGAAACATTATTGCTTGGGAGATAATGCTTACTAAGGATTGGGTTGCCCTTAGTTTTGGTTACTATTCCTCCCATATTGGACATTTTTAATCTCTTGGGAAGAGAAATTCAAATGTGAGCAAATATTGCATGTCAAGTTGGTCAAATCATACCAAGACTGTGTCTTTTGAAACTGTTACTACTATTAACAAAAAATTGAGAGAATAATAATGTTAATGTAGTGTCAGTCTTGCTCCTGAGTTAAGCAAGTTGATTAATCCTGTTAATAACAGAGTGGGTATATATACAATAGTAGCTATGATTTGTGACCTGTTTGTGAGTGGTCCTTCTCCCCTGACTGGTGTTGCCTTTGCAACACTTTCAACTTTCTTTGCATTTCTTGGAAGTTTTAAATGTAAATATATGGGGTATAAAACTGAAAGCAACAAACAAACAAGATAAACACACAAAAACATATACACAAAGAAAACAGTTGAGTGGTTACCAGAAGATAGGGGGGACGGGATGGTGGTAGAAAAGGATTAAGGGAGTCAAATATATGGGGATGGAAGGAAAGTGTCTCTGGGTGATGAATACACAATGCGATATATAGTTGATGTATTATTGAATTGTACACTTGAAACCTATATAATTTTACTAAGCAATGTCACCCCAATAATTTGATAAAAATTAAAAAAAAAAGAGAAAGGTGACATAAAAGACCTGTAAAAGAAGTAAGGATTGCAGAAGTATTAACAGTAGAGTTGCGAGTACATCTCCCACAATGTGTTATGTAACTCTCAGAAACCAGGCAGTATACACAGTGCCTCCTGCATAGCCCTTCTTTGTTTGCATTGCTTCATTGTGCATCTGTCAGTGTGAGAGGATGAGGAAGAGAAAAGGCAGAAAATCGTGGCAGTTTTTGACTTCAACAACTTAAATTTGATCTTTTTTCTTTTTATTATTAAATTCATTGAGGTGACATTGGTTAGTAAAAATTACAGAGGTCCCAGGTGTACAATTCTATAGTACACCGTCTGTGTGTTGGAATATGTGTTCACCATCCAGAGTCAGTTCTCTTTCCATCACCATAGATTTTGATGCCTCCTCCCTCTTCGTCCACTTCCGTCTTCCATTATCCTCAAGTAACCACTACACTGTGTCCATGAGTTTTTGTTTGTTTCTTGCTTTCAGTTCTATATTCCACATATGAGTGAGGTCATATGGTTCTTGTTTTTTTGTCTGGCTTATTTCACTAACATGATGATCTCAAGGCCCATCCATGTTGTTGCAAATGGCTGTATTTCATCTTTTCTTATAGCTGAGAGCTCCAGTCCCACTGTGTAAATGTACCACCACTTCTTTATCCAGTCATCTATCAAGGGGCACTTTGATTGTTTCTGTGACTTGGCCACTGTGAACATCACTGCGATGAATAGTGGGGTACATATATATCTGCAGACTAAGGTTTTCAAATTTGGTGGGTAAATACCAAAGAAGGGGTATTGCTGGGTCATATGGTAGCTCCATTCCCAGCTTTCTGAGGAAACTCCACCCTGTTCTCCATAGTGGTTGTACCACTTCCCATTCCCACCAGCAGTGTATGAGGGTTCCTTTTTCTCCACAGCCTCTTCAGCACTTTTTTTTCCTTGTCTTGTTGATTGCAGCCATTCTAACAGGTGTGAGGTGATAGCTCACTGTGGGTTTGATTTGCATTTACCTAATAGCTAATGAAGTTGAGCATATTTTCATATGTCTGTTGCCCATTTATATGTCTTTATAGGTGAAGTGTCTGTTTAGGTCTTCTGCCCATTTTTTAATTGGATTGTGCTTTTTTATTGAGTTGTATGAGTTCTTTATATATTTTAGATATTAGCCCCTTGTCAGAGGCATTGTTTGAAAATATTTTCTCCCATTCAGTTGATTGTCTCTGCTTTATCAGTGCTTTCTTTGGCTGTGCAGAAGCATTTTAGTTTGATATAGTCCCATTCATTTATTTTTGCTTTTACTTCCCTTGCTTTTGAGGTTAAATTCATGAAGTTCTCCCTGAAACCAAAATCTGTAAGTTTAGTACTGATGTTTTCTTCTATACAGTTTATTGTTTTGGGTCTTATGTGGAGGTCTTTCTTCCATTTTGAGTTAATTTGGTATATGGTGACAGCTCACAGTTCAGATTCAGTGTTTTGCATCTGGTTTTTTGATTTTCTCAGTACCATTTACTGAAGAGGCTTTCTTTTCCCCCACTGTGTATTATTTGCACCTTTGTCAAAAATTATGTGTGCATGTATTTGTGGGTTTATTTCTGGGTATTTGATCCTGTTCCATTGGTCTGCGTGTCTTATTTTTCTGCCAATACCAAGCTGTTTTGATTATTGATGCTTTGTAGTATCAACTGAAATAAAGAAGTGTGATGCCTCCAGCCTTATTATTATTATTATTATTATTATTATTATTATTATTATTATTATTATTTATGTAGGACTGCCTTGGCTATTTGGAGTCTTTTGTTGTTCCATGTGAATCTGATTATATATTTATTTATTTATTTTATCTATTTCTTGAGAGAATGTGTGTGGAATTTTGATGTGAATTCATTATATGTAGAAGAATATGTTCTGTTATTTAACTTTTCTGCCTAAAAGCTCTATCAAGGGATGAGGGACTGGAACAAGCCATGGATTGGACATAAACAAGAATTAATTAGAACCATAGGACTCTCACTGTCCATGAGATTTTAGGCAGCTCTCTCAATCTTGGTGAGGATCAGCTTTCTCACCCATAGTGTGGGTGTAAATATGCCTACTTCTCATGAATAACATGGTTTTTAAATTAAAATAATGTTATAAAATTATAAGCATTTGGAAATTGTTTAATATTATAAATAAAATATTTAGTGTTGACTGAACACATGATGATGTGTTACTGGTATAGAAAAATGAGTTGACTTAAAACCATTTATATAATTTTAAAACCATTTATATAATTTTTAAACTTTATTTTCAAGAGAAGCAAATGATTTGCATCATTATGAAGCTGTTAAGAAATTGTTTGTATCACAGAGTTTTGTGAAAAATATTAAAGTTGCTTACAGGGACTCAGAGATCATATCATGGTTGGGATGTCATACCCAAAAGAAACTGTTTATGGTGTCATTTACCGTATTTTCCGGCGTATAAGACGACTTTTGAAACGAAAAAAAGTCAACCGAAAATCGGGGGTCGTCTTATACGCCGAGTATATCCCGAAAAACCTCTCGATATGCCGCTAAACGAATATTCCAATTCAATCCCGAAAATTGTCTGGATATGCCGCTAAACGAATTTTCCAACTCGATCCCGCACCAATCACTGCAAGGCTGCTTGGACCGCCTCTCTACCTGGTACCTCATAGACTTGTCACAAGAATTAAGTAAACGTGCAAATTATTTAGAGAAGTTTCAGCATATGGTAAGTAAGCAATAAAATGTAGCTATTATTTATTCTTTCAATTTTTCTCTACCCATTCAGTTCATTCCCATTTTTATTCAGCTTAAACTCTTACTTTTATAATCATTAAAAAGAAACTTTTGTAAAGATGACCAGTCCCTTGTTACTCAATTCTTCTATCATATCTTCTTTAGAAAATTCAGTCTGAATGAAAACATCCATGTCAGCAAAGAAAACCATATATACATGCAGAAACCCAGCCATCATGATGCAGCTAGTGCCACCAATTAACTGAGTTCCCAAGACTTTGCAAAGCAACAGGATGTATTTCTTTGGCCAACTTCCCACTCATTCACTCTCTAGAGCAACTATTTAAAACTTTCTGTTTTCCTTCTGATTTCCAAGCCATTTCCCTTTCTTTGGTTTATCTTCAGCAGGTAAACTTCCTTTCCATTTTTTTCTGAGAAAATGAAAGCTTTTAGGTGGTGTTTCCTAACAGTGCTGCCACCACCTCTCTGAAAGTATTTGTGGTCGCCAATGGCTTTTCTTCTGCCCCTATCACAATGGTGTTTCAGGCCTCCTTCCTATCAGAGAGGAATCCCCACAAAATTAACTGCATTGTAACTCCTCCTTCCTTTTCTAAACCATGTGCTTTCCATATTCACCACTTCTCCTTTTTTTCCCTGAAGTCTCCTTATTAGCATCTAATTATTTTGATCACTCCAATCTGATAACATTCCTCCCGGATTCTCCTTCTTCCTTAACAGCCAAAACATCGAAGTTTGTTGCCTACACTGACTGTCCACATTACCTTTCTGTCCATTAATTTATCCATGCATTCAGCAGTCTAGTCCGATCTCCATCCTGCTCCCACTTCTCCAGGCATATAATTTGTCACTAATTACGTCCACGAACCTCATGCAGAGAATACTTTTCAGATCTCTAATTTGATCTTTCAGAAGCATTAAGTAAAGTTGGCTACTTTTTCCATCTTAAAACAGTCTCCTCTTTTACTCTAAACATATTATATTTTTCCATTGTTTATTTGGTCATTACCCAGTCTCCTTTGTTTTTGTTTTTCCAAATAATTGTTGAATACTAGAGTTCTTCAAGATTCTGCTTTGGTTTTTCCTTTGTCTAATTCTACTCTCGTTTCCAAGTCTCCAATTATATCTCCATATTTATAAGCCCATATATTTCCATCATTCTCAGATCTCCACAGCTATCTTTGGGCATAAGTCTAATTATTAAATCATTTGTGCATTTACTTACTCAACAAATACTTAATTACTTGCCATGTCCCAGAAACAGCTCTACATGCTAATGATATACAGTGAACAAATACACAAAACCTCCCAAGACCTTATACTCTATTGAAGGAGATGCACTAAAGATAAACAAGTAAGATATACAGTATATTAGATAGTTACAACTTGTCAGGAGAAAAATTAATTTAAAAGGACAAGATGACATAGTTGCCAAGGAAGTCATCCTGAGAAGGCACATTTAAGAGAACTGAAAACGGAGAAAAAACAAGGTACACAGGTATCTAGGGGCAGAGGTAACTGTCAATGCAAAGGAATATTTCTCTCTATCATTTTCCTTTTTTTCCTGTTCTGTGAAACCTTTTTATGGTTTGTCTCCTCTCCCTCTTACTAACTATTAGCTAAGTACAGTATTCACTGCCTAGAATCTTTTTAAAATTTTACTTCTTAATAGTTTACTTTAAAAACAAATAGTTTACTTTGTAGTAAGTGAAAAGAATTATTTATTTTATTATTTAACTAGTAGTGTCTTAGCTTCATGTAAACAGATCCCCGTTCAATTTTTATTAGAAGTAAGCATAAGTAATAAATAATAGAATAAATCAAATTAAAATACATTGATATGTTAATTGAGCTTTTACTTTGTAAAAAGCACTATGCCTAAGAGAAAGAGAGATGCAAAGAAGCCAGATTGTAGTGGGTTGAAAGAATGACTGGGAGGTAAAGACATGGAGTGACGCTGCTCGGACTACATATTCCGAAAGCTTGGCAGTGAAACGCCTTCCAGATAAATTTGTAGTTGGACACAACACAGTTCTGACAGTTGGCTCTTAGTGAATTCTTTAAGGTTTCTAAAACTATTTCATTGTGAACATATGAACATAAGCCTTAATTAAGACAAATCTTTCTTCTGCCTAAATAAGAACTGCCAAGATGTCTGAGGAAAGGACTCAAAACTGTGGTCTGAATTCACTTCACAAACTGTACAACGAACCATGCTACCAGGAACCACTAAGCTGAGCAGGTTGGCACACGGGTTCAGAGCCATCTCTGTCTGCTTCAGTGAGAACTGTGGATATGTGTAAGAACTATACAAGGAACCCTTGAGTCAGAAGCCACATCTACTACTCAAAGTACTTTGGATGTCCCAGATCCAGTCCTCAGATATTTGTGTTACCAAGAGTCTGGCTATATCTTTTCAAGACTCTCTGTCTAGGATCCGGAATTTTGGAATCTTACTCTCTTTAGTATATATATCCAAATTTTCCTACTTACCCTATGAGCTTTCTGAAACTTATACCTCTTGCTCTTAAAAAATATATACAGAAGACTCTCTGTTAACCAGAACTCAAACAACCAGCAAAAGTTTTTTGCCAGTTGCTTGCAATGTTGCCAGTTGTTCGAATTACAGTTAACAGAGGGCCTACTTGCATTTATTTGGCATCTACCAATCCTTAAGGGTGCTAGTTAACTGAGAGTCTACTGTATATGTTTTAAATTTCTACAAATCCATATAATGAGCATATTTTCCCTTTCATGTTACAGCCCAAGGTGTTGCCATAACATAATTTCAGGTTATTTTTCAATAGTTCTGTTGGATCCTATATCACTTTGTTGTTGTTGTTATGGTTGTTGTTGTTTAATTTACACTACCAGTAACATTTTTCTTCAAACTAAACTGAACTTTCTTATCAACACATAGTCAAGTAAATAAATATCTGCAAAAAAATGAAAACAGGCAAAAGCAGCATTCAAATGATTTAGTTTTGTTCTTGCATGGCTTCAACATACAAGTTTATTAATCTCTTCAAACAAATGCCTTATTTTCTCAAACCAAAGGTATGAAATTATTACAATAAAAGCAAATTAAATATATTAAATGCTGCATAATTATCTCATTTATATGGCTAAGGTTATTAGCTTATATGTGATGTCTTTAAAATAACTCCCATTTGCAGTTACACTTCAAACTGCCGATTTGATGCATCAGCCAGGAGGAATGCCATGAGTCCTGCTGTGCTAAACTTACTGAAACAAATAGAAAAAACACTTTATTGTGTTTTGTCCCTGTTTTACTGTTTTGTAATTGGACTACCCTACAGGAAATGTTCTTCTTTATAATATATCACTGAGTTACTATGATAGACTTGTTGTTTCATGCTCTTCTTTTATATGCACCATAAGAATTTTTGATTCATTATTTTATAGTCAGGATAAAAACAGTATGGCAAAAAAAAAAATGTAAGGCTTTAATCAAAACACCTTTTGAGAACTACTTGTAATGATAATTGCTCCTAATATGATTGTACATACTTTTTGACAATGGAAATATGAGCACACATTCTTATATTCAAATATTTATGAAATGGTGCCATAGAAATAGAGAGCTTTGAAGCATTATGAAAAATGTGCCTTCTCTAAATTATATTTGATATTTTTTGTTAAATTTATTGGGGTGACACTGGTTGGTAAAACTTACATGAGTTCTGGGTGTACAATTCTACATGACATTGTCTACGTATTGCATTGTGTAAAATATTATTAACAGCATATGTTACTATTCAAAGATTATAGGATTGTTGGGTTTTTTTCCTCCTGATAATTAAATAAAATATGGCTAAAAAGCAAAGTCTCCACTTAGGGTTATTTTCCATAATGTATATATAGTATCATGTGTTCATGGCTAATTTTGTCAAATAAATAACTTTTATAAAAGTACTAATATCTTGATCAAAGAATTAAAAACGATGTTTTGAAAATACTTAATAACTTCAACCTATCTCTCCGTAGATTCCAGATGTTCAGACCATCTTTAAAGTGAAAGTAACTTTTAGTAAATTTATTTTGTCACTGAAATAATAAATTCAATTAAATTGTTTTTAAGCTGGAGTAACTTGATGAACAATATGCTAAATAGCAATAAAATTTAATATAACATCCTATTTGGAGTTTTATATAAATTACACCTGTTTTTTAAGTATTATCAGTGTTTACTAAGGATCAGACAATAAGGATACCAAAAGATTTTTATCACACCGAACCACGTATAGACTTTCTTCAGGAATAGACACATTTGTGAATGTAACAGTAACAAAAATAGAAAGGAACTAAGTATGATTTTGCAAAATACATCCAACGGTACAGTGTCCTAAAATTCTACCCTAAAACAGAATTGGTGAGGTTGCAATGATGTAAACAATTATACATATTCATTAAGAAACATAAATGTATTTATTTCAAAACTTTAATTAGACACATCTTATAATGTCTCTTTGACATTATGTATCCCTATCCCTACAAAATTTCACTGATATTTTTCTTCCTATAACAAAGTTTGAATCATTATATTGTGTTCACCCAGGTGTGGTATACTCACTTACAAAACTCTCCTGAGAAGAGAAGAAGAAATCAAAAAAATTAGAAGTTAACAGGTTGCAATATTCTAGTTGTAAACAGACACTTTAGAAAAGATAAATGCTTAAGTGGTCATATGAAAAGCTCAATTAAAACTAATTTAGTTTTGTCTCTTAGGATTTGTAACTTACACTTTTGAGCATTGAACTGAGTTGTCAGGGCTGAATTACCCTTAAATAGCCTTTAACTTGACTAACAACTAATTTTTTACCAAAGTAGTGAATTGTTTCATTTACATGTGTATTAACCTGAATATATACTATTTTGGCTTTGAAGAAAGATAAATACTAATTTGACACCATAAAATATTTTGTTGAAACAAGCAATGACCCAGCTGTATTTCAATTCATTTAAATGAAATATACATTTTAAAATGTTTTGGGGGGTAAAATCACAGAGGTTAAAGGAGTTTACAAAAAACTAAAGTCAACCCTCAGTGACAGGACCAAAATCAGAACCCCAGGAATGTAGAAGACCCATTGAAAAATCAAACCAAACAAAATTTGGATTTAAGCAGTTGAGTTTGACACTCCTGAAGAAAACTGAAATGGCAAATAAGCATTTGGAACTGCAGGTCTGGTGTTCAAAAGGGTGACAAGGCAGATATTATAGACTCAAGGGACACTAATGTACACACTGTGAATAAAGAAAAAAAGAGGTAGATGAGATCACCAAATGCATGGGAACAGAGAAGAAACCTTCTTACACACCTATATTTCAGAGCGAATAGAAAAACAAACAAACAAACAAACAAACAACAGTGGAATAAATCTTCTGCTTAAAATGAATAAAACAAAACCTAAATTATAGAAAAAATACCCAAGATTTGTTTTTCTTCAAACCTATAACGCATGCAATTGATTGTATGCAACAGGTACATAACTTTGATTACTAAAACAATGTGTTAAGGTAAACAGAGGGGAACTTCAACTTTGAGGTAAAAATAAAACACAGTAGGTAATAGGAGGCCAGTCAATGCTCCCACAGTCAAAAACTAAAAAAGCTGGATAAACCATGAACCTATATTTTTAGAGGCATCAGAGATCTGAGAAAGCAAACAAAGTTATACAAACTAAAAGTTCTTAGAGGGGAGGATGTTCTCAAAATGAGTTGAGAAATCAAAAAATCTTTCAGGGATTGTTGCAATTGAAGAAGGAATGTTTTAATTGGAAAACTAAGAGGACAAAACACATGTCTTTCTCCGTTGACACATGCAGAATTCTGGTGGTATGTAGGAGGCTAAAGAGAGGCTAAAAATTCAAAAAGGCAGACAGAAAAGGGAGCAGAAGGACATGAAATGAAAACTGTTAGAACCAACAAAAGAATCTTAAGAATTTTAAATCATAAAGGTTTTAAAAACCATCTCTCAGAAATAAACATTTAAATACACAAAAATCAGTAAGGATATTAAAGAACTAGGTAACACTATCAACCACTTCTCACTGACATTTATAGGACACTATATCCAAAAATTGCAGAAAAAATATTCTTCATCAAATCCACATGAAATATTCTCCAAGAATAAACCATATGCTGGGGAATGGGGGGGGGGG
>PVKE010012783.1:0-37677 GCA_004027555.1 Craseonycteris thonglongyai
AGTGTCCTCTGATAGATGACTGGATAAAGAAGTTGTGGTACATTTACACAATGGAATACTACTCAGCAATAAGAAAAGATGACAACAGCAATTTGTCACAACATGGATGGAACTTGAAAACATCTTATTGAGTGAAGTCAAATGAAAGAATCAAAAAACATATGACCTTATTTATGTAGAATATAAAACTGAAAGGAACAAAGAAACAAAGACTCATGAACACAGTCAATTGTTTAGTGGTTACCTGAGGTGGGGGGTGGGGGGCTGGGGGGGAGAGATGGGTGGGGGGGAGTAGGGAGGAGAAATCAAACACACAGTGATGGAAAGTGAGCTGATTCTGGGTGGTGAGCACATAATGTGATGTATAGACAATGTAATGTAGAATTGTACACCTGGAAGTAATGTAATTGATATCAATTAATGTCACCCCAATAAATTTAACAATAACAAAAAAAAAAAAAAAAAAAAAAAAAAAAAAAAAAAAAAAAAAAATAACATACCAGTAGGTAGTATTCCCTTCATCACACAGCCAAAGAAACTAAGGCTGAAGGAAGAAAAATGGTCTGTGTAAGGTAATACAGAACATTATTAGAGGGTCTAGTGTTAGAACTGAAGACTCCTGTCTGGTTGACGGTTTCTGAAATATGAAGTGAAAGACAAATGATTGTCTTCTCCACCTAATTAAAAATATTTTCAGAATGACTTTCTAGCTCTAAGCACTTCATGTTGCATTTAAAAAATATATTTATTTTATTTTATTGTTTGAGAGAAGGTGGAAGAGAGAGATAGAAAAAAAACCAGAGACAGAGACAGACAGATAGAGAGAAGGAGGAGGGCCCAGAGCAGTCTCCATAGTTGTACATCATTAGTTGTGACATTGTGTCATTCCACACAGGTGGATGTAGGGCTGCATAGGGTGGGAACTGAACTGGAGGCCTCCCAGATGGGAGGTGAGAACCTTTGCCCCTTTGCCATTATCCTGGTGATTACCAGTTGTGCTACAGTTCGGCATATGGGTTTGCACAGGACAGAACTGGGATTTGATCCCTAGACCTCATGGTTGCAAGGCAAGTGTTCAACCTGTTGAGCAATCCCGGCATCTTCATTTTGCTTTTTCCTTAATTGGCCATATCCACCTGCCATTTACTGAGACCTTATCCTACTACACACTGTACTAAGTTCACCACATATATTATTTCACCGGTTTTCATAACAACCCTATGGTAGGTAATATTATTATTATTTTATAAATGAGGAAATGATAACTTTAGTAGATTTTAAGGACCAAAATTATCCAAAGTTATTTAATAAACAAGAGGCAGCCTGAGGTTTTAGAATTGGTTGGTTTGATGCCAGTGCCCATGTTCTTTCAGCTCTGCTTACATTTCTGAGGTGAAATCTAACCAAATATGCAAGTCCAACATCTATTTGTGCTTCCTCTGAGTTATCTATATGGCAGGGTATGGCGTTCTTGGCCTTGTACGTGTTATGCAGTATTGTTTACTCACTGGAAATTTCATCTCCCATTGTAATTTTATGTTTATACATTTCTCTTGCCAAGTTACACCACATATACTCATGTACTATTTTTCTGATTTTGCTGTAATATAAATGTGGTCATATGAATCACTCTCATGTATCCAATTATAACACTGCTAAATAGGAAAAACTGACCACCAATGGTAAAGTTAGCCTAGTCAATATGATTAGTCTTTGTAAAACCATAAACAAAATCGGGAAGAAAAAATGCTCAAGCATTCTGCTGACAGCTCTTGTATAACCCAGTAATCACAAGGAGAATATGAAAAACATTTTCTTATACTATACATGTGCTTTCTAAGAGGAAGAAAGTATTCAGATCCTATTAACCATGGATTTGCTTCCATACAGATCCCTCTCCTATGAAAAAACCCAACTACGATTATGTCTTTATTCTTCAAGATGTCTTTTGTTTTTAAATTTAGAGATGAAAATATTATGATGTACTTGTTTTTCTCCTGCCTCCAAAGACATTATTGGTGAATAGATTTGTTGATAGTTTCCACAGAAAGCAACCAGGTGCACTGTCCTATAAAGGAAATATACCAACAGAGGCTGACTTCATCTATTAATTCTTGTTGAGAGATGAGAAAATTAGCACACTTTAGTTGTATTCTAATTTGCCCTCTCTCCAGTTTCTTATTTTTGTTAGTTATGCTACCTTTAAAAATATGCAAATTCCCTCAGGCAATCACCAAGCTATTGTGTCCATCGGTCTCTGTGTCTTTGTTAATTTTAGTTTTATATTCCACCTATAAGTGAGGTCAGAAGGAGATTGGGAGGGGAGGTGGGAGAGGGCACCAGCATTATGGACACACTCAATAGTTTGGTGGTTACCTGGAGAAGGGGGAAGGAGTGGGGAGGGAGAGTTGTGCGGGGAGGTGGGAGTGGGCACTGGATATATGGTGATGGAAGCGGAGCTGATTCTGGGTGGTGGGCATATAATGCGATGCATGAATGATGTGATGTGGACTTGCACATCTGGAAACTGTCTAATTGTTGCCAATCAGTGTCACCCCATTAAATTTAACAATAAAAAAATAATATAAATAAAATAAAATAAAATCACGCAGTACTTAACCAAGTAAATGAAAGTTTAAAAAAACATAAATTATATATTTCTTATAATCATATTTTCATAATTGTTGAGTCTTAATTCAAAATTTAAATTTGTTTACTATGTACACAGTTTTTTACCCCAGTTTCTTTGTTCCCAAATTTTAAAATTTGATTCATATCTTAGTTAGCCTGGCTTTATTTTCAAGTTCTTTTTTTAAAGAACAAATTATGGGTGCTGTAATCTACTGGGTCTTGCATGCTTGAGAATGTCTGTTGTCTTTATATGAGAAAGTAACTTCTCTGGATGTAAAATTCTTTGGTCACTTCCCTTTGATTTTGTAGGGAACATTATATTATTTTCAGGGATCAAGGGTTGCCAGGATAGCTCAGCAGGTTGAGGGTTTACCTTGTAATCATGAGGTCCGAGTTTCGATTCCCAGCCCTGGCCCATCCAGACCCACAGCTGAACTGCAGTGCAGCTGACAACTACCAGTCTCAGTGGTGAAGGTTCTCACTTCCCATGTGGGAGACCCCTAGTTCAGTTCCTGCTCCTCACAGCCCCACATCCACTTGTGTGGAATGAAAAGAAGCTATGTCACAACTAACGATGTACAACTATGGAGACTGCTCTGCACCCCTCCTCCCTATACTCTCTCTCTTTTACTTTCAAAAACAATAAAAAAAATTAAATCTTAAAAATAAAATAGTTGCTGTGGACAAGTGTGAGAAAAACTCCAAAACCCAATTTACTCCATTAATGTTACACTTTCTATTTAGATGCCTTTATTACTTCTTTATCTTTAAATTTAGTAGGGGAAGCCGGGATGGCTCAGTGGGTTAAGCGCTCACTTTGCAGCGCCGGGGACTGGGTATCGAATCCCGGCCCCGGCCCGTGCGGAACCATGTGCTAAACTGGGAGCTCCCCCAGTTCAGTTCTCTCTCTGTCTCTGCATCTCTCTCTCTCTCTCTCTGTCAAAAATATTTAAAATTTAGTAACTTCACCAGTATTATGTCACAAAAATCTTTTGTATTAATTTTTCTTGACACAAGACATGATATATATATTTCTCTCTGTCTACAGATTCAAATGTTTATTTCAGGGAAGTTCCTTCTAGTTGATTTTTAAATACTTTCTGGTTTGTTTTTTTCCCCTATGTTCTTTAGGAACATGAACTATTCTGTATATTTTTCACAGGCATTGTCATCTCTATTAATTAATTATAGTTACCTTTTAAAATTTTTTCTCTATATACTTTTTCATAGGCTGTGTTATATTCTAAGCTTTACTTTAAATTGTACTTTTGAATATTTTTATTTCATTATGATTTTCTTCTATGTAATATTTTTCTTTTTTTTAACTTGCTCTATTAATTTGCTTATCAACCTCTTTCGTTTTATCTCTTTTTTGTATCTCTCATTGAGCCTTTTTAAGTTTAAATTTCTGTGAAATTATAACTATTAATTTGAATTATTTATCTTTTTCTTTAGTTAAGTCTCTCTTTATCTTCCTTTTGTTTATCCTTCTTTCCTCCACAGCTCCCACATATACACCCTTTTCCTCTGGTCTGTGTTTTACATCAGTTCTTTTCTGAGGATTACATATCTCTGCTTACAGCCTCAAATAGATTGCAGTTATAATAAAAAACTTTTTTTTTTAATTAAAGTATAGTTGGCATATAATGTTATATTAGCTTCCGGTATATAGCATAGTGAATTGACATTTATATACCTTACTGTTCTTAAAGTACAGATTGGGAAGATATGGAAAATGAACTTGGGAAGTCCATAGCTTTAGTTCATTTTGTTCTATAGAAATTCCTATCCAGATCACTCCTTTTTGCTTTTGAGGCACATATGACCTCAATTCTACCCATCAAGAGGTTGAAGTGGATTATGGGAAATCATCTTTTTCCCCATGTCTCCCTTACCTCCTATTTTCCATTACTCAGGAAGAGAGGCTGTATAAAAATTTTAAAGGTCTGCATGGCTTTGCCTTCAGCTCTGCCTCCCTGTTTTATTGTTGTGCCAAGCAGAAGCTCTATGAGAAAATCACTCACTTCTTTTGGGGCTAGTACATACCCATGGGTTTGATTGCTCTAATGGAAGATACATTGGACAGACCCTTTGGAACTCTGATGCTCACTTGTAGGAAAATCTGTGTTCTGCCAGAAGTTTGAGGGCAAAGATGTTGGATATCAATGCCTTTCTGTACTGCAGTTTGAGTTACAAACAAGTTGCCACTTCTTTCTTCCATAGAGCCTAACAGACTAAATCACTTTGGGTTTTCAATTCGGCAGCATTTTTTCTTTTTAATGAATTAATTGAGACTGTCACATCAAAGATAATAACTGGCAATATTTGTTAACAACAATAAAATACAAGCTTTCAAGAGAAAATGAGAACTTTTGAAGTTTGTATCTACCACTTAAACTTGATAGCTTCTCAATACATACCTTTCGGATCAGATTGGTAGTGTTTTAACAAATGTGTTTTTTTTAAATATATTGAATAGTAAATTGCATTAACACTTGTAAAATTGGCATAACTAAATAAACCAATATTTTTCAAATAATTGATCTGCATACTACAAAACCAAGGGGAATCAATAGATTTTAATGTAACAGAGCATTAATTGATATAATTTTCCATTCTACATTGCAATTAACCCTTAAGAGATTATCACATTTTGAGTTTTGATATAATATCACAGAAGAATATGTAGAATAATCTGGCAATGCTTTTAAAATATTTTTTCTTTTACAACTGCAATCTACTTGAGGCCAGATTTCCTTCAAGTACTTTAATCAAAACAATATATAGCAATAAATGGAACATAGATGGAGAATCCAACCATGTTCTACTAAGTCAGACATCAAAGAAATTTGCAAAACTGAGATAGAGCTACACTTCTCATTAAATTTTCTTGTTTTGGAAAATACAGCTATCTTTACTAAAATATGTTATTCATGTTAGCATGAAGTGGGGTTATTAATTTCTTTTACAATAAATTAATAAATAACTATTTTTAAAATTTCTTCATTTTAATTCCTTATACAGTAAATACTATAGATAAAACTTACATAAAAATATCTTTGTGGAGTTCTTAAATATGTAAAGGAATCCTTGGACCAATAAGCATGAGAATCTCCGTGCAAGGTGTACAAAGGTGCGAGATGTAGTAAGGCATTGAGGGGTGTACAATCAGAAGAAACATTATGGGTTGGGTTTGGCTTTGTTCCAGAGTCGGATGCAGACCACAGTTTGCTGAGATTTAGATGGGAGCAGCCGAGGAGCTGTGTGAGAAAAGGTGTGGTGACAAGAATGGTTGGGGTAAGTTTGGAGGACCGTGAGTAAAGCAGTGAGAGTCCTCTCAGGCTTCAAAATCTTTCTTTCTGCCTTACCTCTCTGACTCTTCTTCTGTTGTCACACTCTCTCTCTTTCTCTCCCCACCCCCCCCCCCCCCCCCCCCCCCCCCCCCCCCCCCACACACACCACACCCCTGCCCTCAGCTGTAAAAAGTTCTCTGCTTTTAAGGACACGTGTGATTACATTGGGTCTACCTGGATAATCAATGCTCATCTCACCATTCCAAGACCCTTTACCATAATCACATCTACAACTTCCCTTTTGCTATGTAAGGCAACATATTCACAGGTTCTGGGGAGTAGAACAAGCCTGTCTTTCAGGGTTCCACTATTCTGCCCACCTGTCTTAGTCTGCTCAGGTTGCTGTAACAAAATACCATAAAGTGGATGGCTTGTAAACAACAGAAATTCATTTCTCACAGTTCTGGAGGTTGGGAGGTTCCAGGTCAGGGCGCCTGCACAGTCCCATTCTGGTGAGGACCCACCTTCTGGTTCAAAGCCCGTGAGTCCTTGCTGTGTTCTCACCTGATGAAAGAGGGCAGGGAAGCTTCTGTAGGCCTCTTTACAAGGCTGCTAATCCCATCCATGAGGGCTCTTGCTTCAAGACTTAATCATCTCACAAAGGCCCTATTTCCTAACACTCTGGGCTTGGGGGTTAGGAATCAACATATGAACTTGCAGAGGATGCAGACATCCAGACAATAGCACTACCACACCATGGGATATTTGGGGGCAAGAAAGCAGCATTATGACAGTGGAAGTGAAGAGGGACAAATCTTCCAATAATTACCCAGTATAAAAGTGATCTGACATCAGGTTGGAGGCAGAGCTCTGTCTTTGTGGAAAATAACTTCCATGTGTTTTTAGTGCAATACAGATAACACATCCAGGAGGATATCTGCTGATGTTCTGGTAGGCAGATCACTTTCACATTGCCTGTCCTACCCACATTTGTCATTCAGGTCACCAAGGGGACAACCATCCATAGCTTCTAGAAGCAGATTCTTTTCTTCATTTCTTATCTCTGAAATGTTTCATGAAAAGAAAGGACACAGAATGACCATACTAGATCTGAGAAACCAACACGTTAACAGGACATAGAGTTTTTCCGTCTCAGGAACAGGAATCATAGGGCTGACCTTTCACATGAAGCATTTTGTTAAATAATTTGGTGGGGTTCCCAAATCTCGAAGTCAGAGGCAACTTTTGAATAAGTATTGGGTTACCACTAGTACTCTGAAGAGAGAACAATAAGCTTAAATGCCTTTGAGTAATAATTTATCAGGAAGGCTAAATTATAAAAGAATGCTTGAATTAAACAAAAGAAACCCACAAGATGGCTGTAGCTCAAATATTTTCCAACATAAGCTTCCTTTTGAAAGTAATTTAAACGTTTCTCTGCCTTCCCATTGCATTTATGTGTGATATGTTGAATAATTAACTAAGGAGGACAGAAAGGGAATCCCTGTGGTATAAATTCCAGGAACAACTGCAGACTCATCCAAAGGTCACTTAGAAATCAGAACAAGCCCAAATGCATAAGCTAGTCTTGAACAGAATCAAGTATCCTGCATAAATAAGAAAATGACAAAAGCCATTATTTCTTCCCCCTCAAAATATTTATAAAAAACAGGACACTTTTTCTTAGTCAGGCATATAATTTACCCAGGGCATTCGTAAATATGAATGCTATTACAGCAGAAGAGTGAACTTTGATATTTTGCAACTTGTGTTGTGCAAAGTACATTATCTGTCCAACTCTCTTGGGTGCGTGCAGTTTACCATTTTTGCCTATGTGTGTTTTTCTTGGGGAAAAAAGATGTCATAAAGTCAGGACTTTTCTTAAGCAGAACAGGCAACAGTTGCTCTAACACTTTCTGACTTTCCTTTTGCAAGATTTTCTTCTCTGGTAGATCCCATCACAGTCCTCCCCGCAACCTATCATAGGCAGCCAAGAACATTGTTACCTAGAGCTCTGTACTTTCCTATTCCTATTTCACTGGCAAGTCTCTGAAGCACATCTCCTCCTTGTGGACCTAAGGTATCATCCAGCTAATTTTAGACAGGCGTAACCTAAGCTTAAGGTTCCCTTCCAGACCACATAACATTTGTAGCCTACTAGACACCCTCACACCCACCTTGGTTTTTTTAGCTCATAATTTGGGTAGCTTTTTTTTGAATATGTGAATAGAAGGTGAGGTAAGCAGTGATACCCCAAAAGGGAAGACCCGTGAAAAGTCCTAAACTTTAGGACCCAGGGCATCTTCCTGAGAGATTGCATGCATTGAGGCTCCAGAAAGTAAATTTAGGTGTGAGGAGAATGAAGAGGGTTTCTAAAAGAAAAATTTTAATATATTAAAAAATATATGTATCAACTTCAGAGTTTTGCCTTTGCTTCAGTTTGCCATTTGTGGGGGTCATCTTAGTGTCTATGCATTGTACTGAGGAGACATTTAGGGTCATCCATGTGTCTAAATAGTTTGTGCCCTACCATGGGAATCACTAGTACTTGGCAATTCATTTGGAAATTGAAGAGGGAGAAACAATGAGCCTTAGGAGATGTGAATCTATAGCATGCCGAGAAAAAATTCTGGCTTTAATTCTCAGAATACTCTGCCCAACCATGGTATCCAGAAATTGCAGATAAGTGCCTGAAGCACTAACTTGTGTTATAACCTAGACACTGGGTTTGTTCAAAAAAGTCATCCTTCTCCATTGTTTCACAAAGGCCTACATATTTGGCAGGTTTTCCTTCTTAATACTGATTTATTAATTCTCTTAGATGACTTAGAATGTGATTTATACATTAATTAGGGTTAAAATTTGGGCATTATTAAATTATTCCATGTGGACTTATGGTTTGGAGAGAACAGAACTGAAATAGGAGTTAGGGGACTTGGATTCTAGTCTATATTATTTTGGTAATGCTGGCTGCTATAACAAACAATTTAAAATCTACGAAGGCTTAAACCCAGTAGAGGTTTTTTTCTCATTCAGGAAAAGTCCAAATGTGTATTCTTGATTGGTGTGCTGCTTTCTTCCAAGTGGTGATTTAGGGACCCATGATCCTGCCATCTTCTGACTCTGCCAACTTTAAGATGTGGCGTCCATGGTTGCTACGTTCATCTATATCCAAGCCAAAAGGCTAGGAAAGAGCAATAAAGGATTTTTTTAGGTTTTTATTGTTGTTGTTGTTTAGATTTATTTTATTGTTTTAGAGGAGAGAGAAAGAGAGACAGAGAGAAGGAGGGAGGGCCCAGAGCAATCTCCATAGTTTCACATAATTAACTGTGACATGGTTTCATTCCACACAGGTGGATACGTGGCCTTGCAGGCCAGGAACCAAACTGGGGGCCTACCACATGGGAGGCAAGAAACTTCACCAACATCCTGGCAGCTGCCAGTTGTGCTGCAGTTCAGCAAGTGGCTCTGCATAGATCAGGGCTGGGATTCGAACCCTAGACCTCAGGGTTACAAGGCAAGCACTCAGCCTGTTGAGCTATCCAAGCATCCCTGGATTTTTTAGTTTTTTATGTGAGTTTTATGAGCCAGATCCGAAAGGGGTACATATTGTTTTGGCTCACCATTCTTTTGACTAAAACAAAGTAATCTGGCCACAGATAACTGCATGGGAGGCTAAGAAATTTAATATAACGCTGTATCAAGAAAGAAAAGGAAATGTGTTGGGTTACCAGCTAGCTAATCTTTGTCATATAATTCTAGTTCTGCCACTATTTATTTAAGCTCACCCTTTAGATTATTATTATAATCGCAAGGACCATTTCTTACCTATTTTTACAATGCCCAGAATATTTAGAGAAGTGCCTTACACATGGCATGTGATCACCACTGCATGCTTCAATAAACAATAAATGGATAGTTTAATATTTATAGTTGTCCGCCTACTATAGCTAAGTACATTGGGTATTATTCAAAGGGACTGAGAAATATTTAAGCTCAAGAGGTCACAAAATATTAATTTTAGGATCACCTTGATTGTAGAGGAGACTATAATACGTTGCAGTCGGGCAGAGCAGTTCAAGAGGAGAAATTCCTGTCAAGAGCTGATCATCAGAAGAAAATCTAATGAAAAAAACAGTAACTACTTAGGACAGGAAGGTGGGCTTTCTAGAATTCTGCTCATGGTGTCCATGTTTTCTGGGGGAAAAGTCACTGCTCTGGATGGGTTGGACAGGACTCTGGACTAGGCATCAACAAAGGAAGGCATGTGTGGTGCTCATTAAAAAGAATAGACCCATAATGATATCAGTCTGTAGAAGAACTTGTAGCAGATTGCTTGGGAATAATTAAACACTGAGAGACCCCAGAACAAGAGATGTCTTCCTCCAAAAACTACCAGTGATGGTAGAGATGGTGTTGGGCACTGGGCTAAAAATCATGCTGTTGTTTACACCCAGTGCCTTTGTTCTGTGGGTAGTTTGTAGACAGCATGCTTAGCAGGGAATATTACCTTGGGAGTCAAAAGATTTAGGTTGTATTTCCAGACCTGTAACAAACTAGCAAGGTTTTGAGTCAATCACTTTATCTCTCTGAGCTCCTTTTTCATCATCTGTATAAGGAAGATTTGGATTAAATGGGTTGTGATCAATACATGGTCACACCCGACCCCAATGGCCATGGCAGATGCTAAGCATCAAACGTAATTCTTTTTTACTGAAACCATACATGATCTCAGGATCGTTATCAATATTCCATTTAGGAAGTCCCTACCAATCAACTAGAAAAGATGCACGTATGCTACGTCTTTTATCTTCTGTATTCTGATCCTTTAATATCTGAGGCGTTGCTGACCCTGGAGGGACTGCTCCTCCCAAGGTTAGTCAATTCCTAGAAGAAGGACACAACTTGCTCAGGAGCACACTTTTCAAACCAACCAATCTAGAGCCTATACCACAATCACCTTCCCTATCAGGTTCTCATATTCTGATCCACTAGCCACCTGTCCTAATCACCCCAGGTATCAGGTACCAGACAACTGGAAATAACACTTATGCCCCTGACTCCATTAACATAATTCTAACTAGTCAATCCTATCTCTGCTTAACCTATCTTACCTGTTCCTTCCTGTAGTTCTTTTCCACAGTTATCCCTTCTCCCTCTGCCTCCTGCCCTACCTTGGTGCTTTCTAGGTGTGCTCCCCTTCCCCATGTCATTGCATGCCCCCTTCTCTTGTGACCTGTGAACATTACAAACTATTTTTTCAATGGCAGTCATCTCCTAACGTGTTGGCCTTGCCACATCTAGATAATATAAAACCTGTATCAAAACATCATAGGATGGAACCTACCTGCCCCCTGAAGCAGATGATCTCTAGAGCCCTCCCTAGCTCTTACAATCTTTTATTTTCTGATTTTAAATAGGAGAGCATTGTACTGTCTAGAAAAGTGGATATTTTAGTTGTAATAAGGTCTTAATCTTCTGAAGTTGCCCAGTTTTTGGATGCCAAGGATTTTCTGAATCAGGGGTTACATAAAAAGAAATTCCACAGAAGGTCTTGTGTAAGAGTCATTGCTTAAGTGGATGCAGGGGAAAATGTTGGTCCTGTTTTGGGAAACCTTCCATTTTGCTCTATTAAAGCTGAAAAATAAAAATAAGTCTAGTGTGCCCCCCCCCCCTTTTTTTCTACTTTCCTTAGCTCTTCTCTCTTATTTGCTTTTGGATTCAGAATAGAAAAAGATTCCCTCCTGGTAGAGTGATTGTGCAAGTTTGAGATGTAGATTGAGAAGAATCAGGAAAATATTGGGGTACAATGATCCTTATAAAAGGTATATGAGTACAGTATTTTGCATGAAGTAGGTACCCGTTAAATACTTTTAAATTAACAATACATGCTTTTGCTATGATTATATAATATTACATGGTGTTTGGGTTGAATTTTTTTTTTTAAGATTTATTTTTTATTGTTTTTGACAGAGAGAGAGAGAGAGATACAGAGACAGAGATAAGGGGGAGGGCCCAGAGCAGACTCCATAGTTGCACATCATTGGTTTTTCCCCATAGTTTGATTCCACAGGTGGGCGAGGGGCTGCACAGGGAAGGAACTGGGCCAGGGTCTTCACCCCGGTGAGAACCGAACTGGGGGCACTCCCCAGTTCAGCATATGGGTCCTCACGGGCCGGGGCCTGGACTCGATCCTCAGTCCCTGGGGCCGCAAAGCGAGCACTTAACCCACTGAGCCATCCCAGCTTCCCCTGTGCTGAATTTTGTCATTGCCCTCAATCCCCAAATTCATACATTGAAGTCCTAACTCTAGCACCTCAGAATGTGATCTTACTTGGAAACAGAGTCTTTACAGAGGTAAGCAAGTTAAAATGAGGTCATTAGGGTAGATCCTAATCTAATATGATTGATGTTCTTATATATATAAAAAAAGGGGGGGTAAGAGGATTTGCAAACATTTATATAGGGAAAACTCCATGTAAACATTAAGACAGAGGTCAAGTTAATGCTTCTAGAAGTCAAAAAATGCCAAAGATTTTCAGAATACCACCAGAAGCTAGGGGAGAATCCTGAAACAGAATCTTCCTCACAACTCTCAGAAGGAACCTACTCTGTTAACATCTTGATCTGCGACTTCTAGTCTCTAGGTCTGTAAGACAATAAATTTTTGTTATTGTTCCCTTTTTTAAAAAGTCAAGTGGGTAAAAGGCATAACACAAGAAATGCATCCTAGTATAGAAAGTTGTAAATAAATAATGAAAATATTACTGAATACTTCCTGAATGATTGAACTACATTGTCATCTAGTACAGTGATTCATCTTGTAGTCTTCATCTATCACCTCATCCTTCTTTGCCTCTACTATTTGTTTTAAGAACAATTATTCCAACCCCTCTGCAAACACACTTCATAGAAATATTGTGAGGAACCAACTGATTTTGAAAATAAATCTGAAAATTGCTTTCAGTTGCTATAAAAATTGCAGAGAAGGATTATGTGCAAGGGACCATTACGCAAGCATTTGTGTAAAGGCATAAACAAGAAAGTGCATTTCAGTTCAGGAATTAATGTTTTGGTTCAAGTTGTGATAAAAGGGTACCATGTTGTTGGAAATCGAGAAAACAATTTAGAGTCTTTTTTTCCAGGAAGTTCTGAATTAATTTACTTTTGTTATTGTGTTTGTTTCTGAGCAGGCACCCATTCACAAAACGTCTGGGCAGTTGGACAGAACGGATGTATACTCCTCTGAAATGGGCTGGGACTCAAGTTGAAGTACAGTTGGCTGGACATTTAAGAACACAATGAGGAAAAGGCTTACCTTTCTCCTCCACCTGAAGTTGCTAAGTGAAACCTTCCAAATTCTCAAGAAAAGAAAAAAAAATAGATGCCTCTGATTCATTTTCTGTTTGCCTTTAAGTTTTGTTCAAAACATTTCTTTTCAAACGGAAAAAGGAAGAATGAAGGAAACAGTGAAAGTCAAGGAATTAGTTTTGTGTGGAAGGAAAACACAGCTGTGGAATCTCTGGGCTACAATTATATTTAAAAATTGGAGTGGGGGGAACCCCAACTTATTCAATGCCTTAATTTGAAGATGAAGGTAAGGTGTTAAAGAACGATATCCTTCCAAAAGATTTATTTTATTGATTTTTGACAGAGAGAAACAGAGACAGAGAGAGACAGAGAGAAGGGGGAGGGCCCAGAGCAGTCTCCATAGTTGACATTAGTTTTCCATATAGTTTCACTCCACAGGTGGGCACAGGGCTGTGCAGGGCAGGAACTGGGCCGGGAGCCTCCCACATAGGTCCCGGCAAGAACTAAACTGGAGGCACACCCCAGTTCAGCACGCGGATCCGCATGGACCGGGGCCAGGATTCGATCCTCGGTCCCCTGGGCTTCAAAGTGAGCGCTTAACCCGCTGAGCCATCCCAGCTTTCTCAAGATGGTGTTTTTCTTTGTGTCTCAAAGACATTTGAAAGATGGCAAAACCTTTCTACAGAACCATTTGTCAGGTTGGTGAAACTGCCTTCTTTGGAATACTTCTAATGTCTCTGAAAATTTTTTTTAAGATTTATTTTTATTATTTTTGAGAGAGACAGAGAGAGAGAGAGAGAAAGAGAGAGAGAGAGAGAGATACAGAGAGATACAGAGACAGAGAGAAGGGGGAGGGCACCAAACAGTCTCCATAGTTGCACATCATTGTTTTTTCCACATAGTTTCATTCCACAGGTGGACGAGGGGCTGCACAGGGCAGGAACTGGGCTGGGGTCTCACCTCAGTGAGAACCGAACTGGGGGCACTGCCCAGTTCAGCAAATGGGTCCACACGGGCCGGGGCCAGGATTCGATCCTCAGTCCCCGGGGTTGCAAAATGAGCACTTAACCCACTGAGCCATCCCGGCTTCCCAAATGTCTCTGAAAATTTAACACCCCCAACCCCTCAAAAAATGCTAGCTCTAGACACACTAAGATAAAAATATTCACAGAACCCTGTGGGAGTGTTTGAGTTTGGCTGGTTTTTGTCTTACTTTAGAGTCAACTTAATTCTGAAAATCTTAAAGACCCTTCCCTCAAATAGTAGGTTTGGGGGAGTAATACTCTTTTTCATTTCAGGGACAAAATTGATATCAGCTATAGGGCCAATAATTCTAGGGCGTGAAAGTGCACGTAAAAATTAAAACACTGGGTATACCATTTTAGCTCAGCTCTTTCACTTAAAGGATGAGGTCACAGAGGCTCATAGATGGAAATTCATGCTGGAATTTATCTTGAGGGCCCTTCTGTCAGTAGTGTGGATGGGCCACCTCAGGCCTCACTGCAGGTCTTGCCCATCTTTCTGCTGTAGTGATCAGAGGATGGTGAATGTCCTAATAGTTCTAATTAAGATCCTTGCCTAACTGAATAAGTCTGATGAGGAGTTAGGAGATTTTTATGGCAGCCCCCTTCTGTCCACACACCTGTTCTTTAGATTCCAAAATACCAGGAGATTCTGGGTGAGGGCTTTGAGCAATTTGAGGCAATGATAACTGAAAATACAAGGTGAGGAAGCAGGGCCTGGCCTTCCCTAGGGCAACACTAATGGTGTGCGCCTTGCATTTTCTCCTTTTCCTTGCCTTTTTTTCCTTTTGAAAATGCTTTCTTTGGAGAAAGACTTAAAGGCAAACAGCATATGAATCAGAGGCATCTTCTTTCCCTTGAGAACTTGGAAGGTTTCACTTAGCATCTTCAGGTGGAAGAGGAGGTTAAGCCTTTTCCTCATTGTGTTCTTACATGTCTAACCAACCATTCTTCAGCTTGAGTTTTCCTCAGAGATTCCTTGTTATACATTCATTTTGCCTGCCTGTCCAGAGGTGTGGTGAATGAACGTATTTTAAGAACCAAAATGATTTGTTTAGAGCAGTGCTCAAATTATGATGTGCATAGAAATCACCAGGAGGGCTTATTAAAACACATGCTGGGGCCCATGTCTAGTTTCTAAATTAGCAGGTCTGGTGTGGAACAAATTCTAACAAGTTCCCAGGTGATGCTGCTGCTAGTGCTAGAGTTCAAGGATAATGGGGCAATGGCCTTTGGGACCCAGTCTTAGATGCTCTCCTATTCATCTTACCTGTTTCCACATTCTTGATAGACCACCTTCAGCACAGACTCTGAGTTCTTATAATGTGAGGGAGAGATAGTGACAATGACGGGCATTGTCATATTTTTGTAAGAACCTTGCTGTATTTATTTCAAACTCTTAGCAATTATTTTAGACTTCTTTTTAGGCTTCTCATATATTTTACCCCTCCCGCATAAATGACTACAACATCCCACAGATTTTGTATCTACAAAGGCTTTCCCCTTCCTCTCCAGCCCCTTTCTTACCTTCTTGGTTTGGGTGAATATTATCTCTCACCCAGAATTCTGTAGCAACTTCTTATTTGGTCTATTTTTCTTTCACTATTAAAGCAAGTATCCAAAGCAGAAATCTGATCTTAAAACTGTACTGCTCGGAATTACTCTTGTGTGTCCGCTTGGTTTTCCAGAATAGAGAGGCACCTATGTCTTGGGGACATTCATTTATTCTTTCTGTCCTCCTCTTCCTTCTTCCAATTACACCAACAATCATGGAATTCTAGACCAAACTTTAGATAAGGAAGAAGAGGTTAAATTAATCCACCTTGTTCTATGTAAAACTGATACTTTTCATTGTAGTTTAATGAGCTTTTCTAGATACCTATTGTTTGCAATGTTTTGAACCTTTCACCAGTGCTCACAAGAATCAGGGGGATCACTGGAAGGAAAGAATGAGACACAGAGTTGAAGAGTTACTAAAGGTGAGCCAACAACTTAGGTGGCAACTTTGGAAGAGAAAACAGGTCTCTGGTTTTCTATGCAGGCTTCTTGCCATTGAAATTCACAGTAGTCTTTATTTGTTTTTCAAAAGTATGAGTTAGGCATTAGAGGTTAGGTGAATACAAGGGCTATCTGGAAAGTATCCAGCCATGTAATATGAAAAATAGAGGCATTTCAACACATAGACATGGTACTATAGAATTGTACACCTAGAACTCATGTCATTTTTACTAACCAATGTCATCCCAATACATTTTACAACACAAAATAATAATATTAATTAAAAAAAAAGAAAAATAGAGGCATTTATGGCTGTATTTTTTTCTGAACAGCCCTCTAAGCCCTAACTTCAGACATCCAGTTAGAAACCTGGTCCTGCCGTGAGGTAACCCATGGATAAGTTTCTTACCCCTTTGAGCTTCCATCCTGAATTAACCTTAGTTACCTTTTATTTTTCTCTTAATAATCTCCTTGTGGCAACAGCATTCTAAGATGATCCCCTGATCCCCATCTCCTGGTATGCATGTCTTCATGAAACCTTCTACTCTGAAATGTGGGCAGGACCTGCAATTTGCTTCTCATCAATAGGATATGGAAACAGTCGAGGGATATCTCTCCAATGATTATGTTGTGTTATAGAAGGAGTTTGTAGATGAAAGTAAGTTTCCTAATTAGTTTGACTTTTAGTTAATCAGAAGGAGATTATCCTAAACGGGCCTGCCCCAATCAGAGAGTCCTTTAAAACAGAGCTTATTCTTCCCCGAGCTCAGAGACTCCAGATAGCAGAGATCCTATTTCTTCTATGGGCTCTAAAGAAGAGGGTTGACAAGAAATCTACAAATGTAAGGAAATAAATTCTTCCAAATTTCACATGAACTTGCAAGAGGACCTCTGAGTCTCAGATGAAATTGCAACCTCTTGGATGTCACTTGCGAGACCCTAAGGAGAGAGAGATTTGAACACAGGAAGTTAATTGGGAAGCACACTGGGCCACGGTTCCTATGAGGGAGTGAGGAAAGTAAGATTTGGTGAAACAATTGTAAGAAATCCCATAGCCAATCTCACAGGGAGCTCTGAAGCTAGAAAGGCCTTTCAGAGTTATCTCAAACTGAAGTACGAACAGACATCAGGCCTTTACCTTCATGTTGACCAGTCATTAGATATGAGCTGCCACTAGGTAGGAAATGTAATTTTAGATGATACAGCTTCCTTTAGCTAAGGGCAAGGCCCAGAGAGGGCCTCGGCTGTGAGCCATCATAAGCCACACTCGCATGGCTGTCCTACAGCAAGGTGGGTGGCACACCATGGTATTCACTATACTCATCAAGGTTGTGGCCAGCCCAACAGCACTAGCCGGCACTGAGACTCAACTACCACTTGGCTTTCTCTTCAGTAAGACAATGGCTATTGAGAGGAGACCATTTCTCTGTTTTCCATGGGAGATACTTTTATTTCAGTTTTTCTCTGATATTGCTTAGAGTTGTGTTACGGTCAAGATTTTTAAGATGTTGTGTTAGGTAGAACTGCAGGTAAATAGTTTCTCTGTGGGTGAAATAAACAAATTACCAAAGACACATATTCCAGGTTTCTTGTGTGCTCTCCAGGCTTTCTCACACTAGCTAGACCCTTGAACCTGACTTAGCTGGGCAGGATTCAAAGCAGGGACAGCTGAAGTCCGCAAAACACAGTTCCTGGCACTTAAAGAGCATATCAGGGCAGCTCAAAGGGAGGGCATCAGATTCTATCATCTCTGAGGTGATAGCGGCAGCACACATACGTGTGAAGTGATTGCCTGACTCTGGGCAAACCCAATCGCACACTGTCATTGTGCAGTGTGGTCTAGTACTGGACCAGCATTAAGGGATAGGGGGAAATGGGGTGTGTTTTGCTACATTAAACAAGGCAGTTCAGAAAGGCTTCTAGTTTAAGAAGGTGAGTTCAGACCTGAATAAGGTGAAGGAGTGAGTCATGCAGATTTCTGGAAGTAGAAAGTTTCAGAGAAAGGGAAGAAAATGTGCAAATGTCCTGAGGCTGGAGAATGTCAAGGTATAGGAAGGTCAGTGAAGCTGGGGCATAGTGGGTGAAGGAGAGTTGGAAGGTTAGAGAGCAGGATCATGTGGATCCAGGAAAGTAGTACTTAGGTTATTACTATTATTTTGTGAATGAGATGAGAAGTTATTAGAGAGTTTTGAGTTAGGAGTGACATAATATGACATTGTTTTAAAAGGTGAACTCAGAAAATAGATAGTAGGTGGGAAAAATAAGTAGTAAGCTACTATGGTAATTAGAATGGGAGAATACTATAATTTAAACCAGGGAATGTATAGAGGTGGTGAGAATTGATTGGATCCTGGATAAACCTGAAAATTAGAACTTACTGATAATTTGGCTATAGGTGTGTGAGAGATGAATCAAGGATGATTCCAAGTGTCATTTCTCTGCACAGTCACTCCCCTATTTCACTCCATCCCACATAGTTTCACTACCCTCTTTTTCTAACCCTAAGGACTTTGGCATTTACTGACCAAGTGCTTCAGGGTGACCTCTCTCTTCCACCTCAGGCCTGTCCTCTTAGATAGTTACTTATACACTACTTCTAAATGCCTTTTTACATTCCAAGTTTTTCTATGCTGTGTCTTAGCCTATGAATCCCCTACATAGTGACTGATTAGCTAGTTTGCAAAAGTAAATGAAGACCAAAGTTCTAATTTGAATATGACATACATCGCTACCACCAACACCCCATACATTTCTATCTTTAGTGCATCATCCCTGGTCTTCCCTTACTACACTGTCATGAGTAACACAGAGAGTCATTGTGGAGCTAAGGGGCCTTTTTTAGCAGGAGCTCTGTCATTTATTTTATCCTCACAGAAATGTGATAAATACTTTTGTTCCCATATTACAAAGAGAAGAACTGAGATTCCAAGGACTAAAGACATGGCTGAGAATAACAGAGCTGGGATCCAACCCAAGCTACCTGACTCCACACTCTGGAAGAGCAGAAGGGTGTGCCATTAAGTCCTGGGTTATAAGAAAACCAAGAATGAGCCTGCTCTGTAGCTGCAGCACATTCATGTTATTCCTGAATGTTAGTCAAAAAGGAGAGAACCCAGAATGCCACCTGCTGAGTATTCCTCGTGTTTGGTTCTAGTGTTCAGACAGTTTTATGAATGACTCTTACTTCAGAGCCGTCCTCTGCCAGTTTGCTAAAATTTCAAATTGCCTGCTTTAGCGTCTAGAAGCCCTACATGTGCTGATGAACACAAGCTCTGGGTCATTTTCAGTCTCTTGGGACAGTCTGATAGGGGATGGTGGTAAAGTGAAGTTAAAAGTTAGAGTTGGGATTTTTATTTTCTCATAAGACACCTTAAAATGTGTTATTCACCATTTCCTGGCAAGAACTTGGGACCAACTCACATCTGTCTCACCACTTGTATTGTGACTGTACTACATTAAGTCTATTCTGAATCTCTTTAACCTTCTCCTCTAGCTACAGTTTCAGGAAAGAATGGACCATTAATGATCCCATCATTTAATAGTCTTTGTCAACTTCTCTATCTAGATCTGTAAACAGAAATGTCAGGCCTGTAGTTTCCTGCTGCCCATCTGGATTTCCAAACTACCTTTCAGCTATAAACTTTATTCTTCCTGATTAGAAACAGAGACACTGTGGGAAAGAGGGATAGAGAAAGAGGAAGCAAATAGTAATGAATCTTATCAAGGAAACGTCCAACCCTGGGTTTGACTATGACATTCAATTAAGTAAGATATGCTTACATAAGTGAGGATATCAGTTGGCATTTGTTCCCTTTCCTTGGAAAACCTTCTTGTTGCAGCTATTTTTCATCTACTAAAGGTTACTCATTATCTCACATTGGTAGTCCATTTGCCGTTTAGAAAAAGCACACCATCACGGATAAGAGATAACCTTATGTTATAGTAAGAGCAACGTTTAAATTTATGTATGCTGCTCTTAAATGTCATCAAGCAAATAGCCATATAAAATCATAGCGGGGAGCCAGATGGTTCAGCGGGTTAAGTGCTCACTTTGAAGCCCCAGGGACTGAGATCGAATCCTTGCCCCAGCCTGTGTGGACCCATATGCTGAACTGGGGTTTGTCTCCCATGTGTGAGGCCCCCAGCCCAGTTCCCACCCTGTACAGCCCCCGCCCACCTGTATGGAACAAAACTATATCAAAAACTGATGACATACAACTATGGAGACTGCTCTGGGCCCTCCCCTTTCTCTCTGTCTCTATCAAAAACAATACAATAAATCTTAAACATATCATACCTATAGCATTATTAGAGGTTATTAGCACTCAAAGTAATTGATTTTAAAAAGTAGTAATAAATAAAAAGTAGTACATAATATTTTAAAGTAAGAAGCAAAATATCAATGTTTACTTTTTGTTTCCTTAGGCTATTTTTTTTTTTTAATCACACATGAGCATTTAACAGGGACACAAAACTTTGCTAATAAAGTAGAACATTCACCTAACAAAAGAAAATTGCCCACATATTCAATCATATCATCTGCTGTTATCATGTATGACAAGATCGATGTGCTAGGCACTTTATATATGTTATCATGTTTAAATATCTCAATGATTAAGCCCACTGCTCTGAAAAACCAAGATCTTTGGACTATACTCCATGGTAAAGATGCTGCCACACTTAAGTTTTAAATTTTATTTAGTTCAATTTTAAAATTACTTTGCAAATCTGGGTATAGTGAAAGCTTAGAATGGGCAGACTTTCCTGAAGCTTGGAATTGTCCTTTCTTTTATTTAGTCAATGAAATGTTTATTAAGCAACTTCAATATAATAATGTCCTGAGTGAATCAGATACAAATTTAATTCTAATACAATTATAATTGAATACAATTTAAATCAAAACATTTTGTAGAACAAGCTCTTTAAAAAAAAAAAAAGATTTATTTTATTCTTTGAGAAAAGGTGAAGAAAAAAGAAGAGGGGAGGGCCCAGAGCAGTTTCCCTAGTTGTATATCATTATTGTGATGTGGCTTCATTCCACACACGTGGATATAGAGTCACAGGGCAGGCACTGAACTTGGGGCCTCTTGCACGGGAGGCAAGAAACTTCATTGCCATCCTGTCACCTGAGATTTGATTCTCAGACCTCAAGATTACAAGGTAAGTGCTCAACCTGCTAAGCTATGCTGGCATCCCCTAACACAAGCTCTTTCATAGAACCATTATGCAGTGATGCAGAATTTTGATGGGAAAGCAGATGGCCAATATATATAACTTACCAGGATTATTTTGCAAAAAGAGAACAAAGTAAGCAGTCTCCACAGACTTATAATACAGACAGTGTGTACGAATACAGGAATAAATTAATAGACCAATGGACCACAATGGAAAACCCAGAAATGGACCTTGACATATATATGGAAATATATATGTGTGTGTGTGTGTATACACACACTTAAACATATATATATATATATATATATATATATATACACTTAAACATATGTATATATATACTTAAACATCTGCCTGCTAGATAGATGTAGGAAAACTGGTTGAATTCTGATGACCAAATAAATGATGGCATAGCCACTGGATGAAAGAAGCCTGAATGAGTGTATGGAGTTGATACCACACCCCACCCACCCTCTCTCTCTGCATTCCCCCCCATAGGGAGCAACATATTATAGAAATAAACCTTTGTTGTGTGGAACCACTGAAAATTAACATCATTTGTCATAGCAGTTAATCTATTTTGACTAATATGCTATATAATTTCAATCATATCACTGTCTCTCCCTACTAACCAGTGAACTCTTTGAGGACAAAAACATACAGGTCATCATTCAATATTGCTTAGCAAGAAGATGATCAATAAATATTTGTTGAATAAATAAATATTCAACTAAGGCAGGAGAAAGGGAATAATATATTTTATAGTGTTTTCTTTGTACCCACTTGTCCTAAAGTGATTGTTGAAACAACCATGCACAGAAAAAAATTTTCTTAAACATCAGCAAAATAAAATAACAAGTTAACCAGATTTTACCACTTCTCAAGATGTCTGAGTATCTGACATTTGCTAACGTGGAAAAGGAGAGCTTGATCTGGAGGTTTCCAAAAGGCATGTTACACCTCCTTCAGAGTGATGAAGGAAAGAAAAATTTCATCTATCATTTTCATAATAAACAGAACAAAATTCCCCACATTCTATAGGCCCAAATTAGTTCTTACCCCTAAATTTTCATATGAAGCAAGAAAACTTCATGGAGTCACTTTCTCAAGGCTCTTTGAACTAGATGGGCATTTTGACATATTTATTTGAGACAGCTAAGTCAAAATGCATAAAAACGATATTTAATGTACAACCTTTTCTTTATTTAATTATCAAGAAATATTTACAACAATTAACCCCAGCCAAACTTTCATTATAAGGGTATTAATGTATATGTTTTATAAATATTGAAAGGATCATCAAGTACTCTCATACAAAATTCAGGATTTCCGATAGAGATTGAAGGTAATATTAGTGGAACAAATTATTGTCCAAATATCCACCCTCCCTTTTCCAAGTATTAGATATATCAGGAAGCCCACAGAAAACCATGCATGCCTATCTTTATTTTCAAGTTAAAAAAAAATCCAGCTATCATTATTAAGCAGACATTCCAAATATTGACTTAAATTAGTATGACTATTATCGCTTTAAAAGAGAATTCAACCATTGGAATATTCATTCATGTAAATTCTTAGAGAATGGACAGTTGCTTCAGTTAAAAATAATTGATGACCTTTTCTGAAATGAGTTTGGTAAATACATGCCTCTTAATTATCCCTACTTTGCCTGCCAGATGGTGTCTGGGTGTCCCCTCATCCTTACCCCTGCCTGGCCCTTACCTCATGCCTTACCAGTTTCTTTGCCAAGGAATGGGGTCAGAATGATTACTATGTCACATGCTTCTTGATATTAAAAGGAGTTGAAATTTTAATATGGTTTGTTTTGGGATTGTGTGAAAAAAATTGCACACATCAAAATGGCTGCCCTAAAAAGGCAACTTCAGAAGGCCATTCACTCCTCTGTTCTCCTTCCCAGATCCCACCATTGTGTCAACTTATGTTTGGCATATACAGCTTCATTCCAAGCCAACCTCCAGTGCTCTGTTGGGTAAGTTGGGTTTCTTTCTGATTGTTGAGAATCTTCTATAATATCTCAGCATATGAGTAAAAGCGTATACATTTTCTGAATATACTTTCATGTATATTATTCATATTATAAATGTTTATGAATTTCATCTTGGTCAAAAAACAAGTCCTGTTTTAATTGTAACAAAAGTTTTAAGTAAGTTTCTTGAGGGAAAAAAATGGGAAAAACATCTTAAATTGAAGTGTTAAGAGGAAATTGAATGGAGAGGTGCATCTCCAAATTCTGTTTGTTGACATGTTTAGTTTCATGTTAAACACCTCAATGTATTAAAATATACATTTTTAATTTTCTAGTAATTAAAGCCTAAGACATGGACTTTTAATATTTTTTCCAGGCCAGTCAGTTTCATTATACAAACTGTCTGGTTTGCAAGATGCTGGGCTGTAGATGTCACACACACACATGCACTCATACACATACACAAGCACACACATTAATCTGATCACAAAGGAGGTCATAAAATCAGGGAAAGATGATTCTATAGTTAGGAACTTGAATTCGTGCAGGATGTAGTCAATGTGTTGAATTTGGAGTATCTGTAGAATCAAATCTGACTTTTAAAAGAAACAGCTTTACCCTAGAAAGCCTGAATACTGTCACTATTGTTTGAATCAAGAAGAATGTAATAAACCTCATAGATGAGAAATAGCAGTGTTTTTTCAGAGCCATTTCATGCCTGCTCTTATGGTGCTTGCAACTGGAAATATAGCACATTATAGTTCAGAAGAAATAAAACCACTGAAATATTATCTAGACACATTCCAACTCTGAAGGCTTTATGTTCTGCTGTTTTTATGAGAAGGCTTGTTGTGTTCTGAATATCCCATTCCAGAAATGTCCCCCAAGAAAATACCCCAGGTTTTAACAGGGTAGTGGAACAACCAGAATCCAAAAATAGTCGAGCAGAGGGCAGGAGGCACCAGGGAGTACAAGAGACTTCTCAGCATATTCCTTTAATGAGATGTAAAGACTGATAATGGGTTGCTTTTATCACTTTCTCTCTGAATTTAGTTTTACAATTATTAAATGAAAAAAAAAAGAGGCATTTTATGAGAAAAATGTTGCTGTAATGTTGATGAAGCATAGTTATGAAAGGGAAAGGGGCTGAACAATCTAACCAGCATAATTACTCAGCCCCTCTCCTTTCAGTCTCTGCACTCTCTCTCTCTGACCCCATCCATGCCAAAGTTTTTCCATCTTACCATGGCTCAAAACTCTTAAATTCACTTTACCCAGAATAGACTTCTCTCTTCTTTTACAGACCCATATGTCCTTTCCTACCTGACATTTCCTCCTAAACATCATCTAGACACTTCGAACTCCACCTAACATACCCTCACTATCCTCACTGTAATTTTTGGTCATTCTGACAAGAGTTGAAATTACTAGTGCGTTCTGAAACACCTCACTATTAACATTCCCCACAAAGAATCCAATCTCTATACACCAAGAGACATAAACTGCTAATGATTACTTTAGGTTGGGTTTCTCAAAGTGGTTCTTGATCTTTTAGTATATAATGATAGAATCCTCTCTAGCCTCCATAAATATTAAAAAGTAAAATGTATTGACTCTTGTGATCTTGTTGGAAAAACTTTACCTATGTGTTAAGGTTATCTTCTAGTAAAGCAGCATTTCTTTTGCAGATAGGTAGGTAGGTAAGTAGGTTGTTAGGTAGTTGGGTAGAAGATTGTTAGATAGGCAGATAAAGGGACAAAGAAACAGAGAATACACAGAGAGCTATAGGTATCAGTGTTTTATAAAACAAAGGAATAAATGGGTGAGTGAGTCACTGATTCTCAGTGGGCTGGAAAGGCATTTCAGAATAGAGGGAGCCAGTATCTCTGCTGAGGGCTATTTCTTGGTCTAATGTTAACACTGGCTTGAGTTTTGGAGAACAATCCTATCTTCAAGTACATTGCTTATTATTATACTATCTGTATCAATTTTGGAGTTCAGGAAAATTGTTTATAGTAGAAATGAACAAATGTGTCTCACATGCTGTTGTTAGGGTCTTTTAAATTTTTTTCCTTAAGAGAAAATGTATTCAGTGTTCAACTGTAGGTCAACTTTCCAGTCTGGTCATTCCTCAGTCTTCCATCTTTCTTGACCTAACAGCAGCATTCAATAAAATGGACTACTTCCTTTTTCTGAAACATTGTCTTTACTTGGTTTGCGCAACTCTTACCGTAGTTCTCCCCTTACATCACGACTTCTCCTTCTCAGTCCTCTTTGGTGATTCCTCCACACTTACATGACCTCTAAATGTTGTCCTGCCCAGGGCTCAATCTTTAGAAGTTTTTACATATCTACACTTTCATGTGGTCTCACAGGTTTAAATACTATCTATATGTCACACAGTTAAGAGTTTAGCCTGAATTTTGAACCTGAAGATCTTTTTCTCTATTCAAAATCTCCACAAGGATGTGTAATACAATTTCAAGTCAGTGTGCTCAAAACAGAGCTGTATTTTTCCCCTAACTCTAATTCTGCTGAAGTCAGCCTCATCTCTATCGATAACAATCCATCTATCCAGTTGCTTGGGCCAAAATTCTTGAACTTTTCTTCGATTTCCTTATGTTCCTCATACCCCATTACCAATCTTTTAGGAAATCTTGTTAACTCCACCTTTAAAAATATATCCATAATACTACCAAGTCGCAGTATCTCTTTCTGTTTCAGTTGTCTCAGCCATAGCCACTGCTATGACCCTGGTTCAACAATAATCATCTCTCACCTGGATTATTGCAATCATTTCCTAACTGGTTTTCTTTTTCTTCCTTTCTTGTTTCACTATAGTTTATTCTTAACACAACTTGTTAAAACTTAAGAGCTTCTGCTCATAACTCTCCAAAGGCTTCTTGTCTTTCACAGAGTAAAAGCCTAAAAAACCTTAAGTGATCTGGTCCCCAATAGCAGATGACCTCTCTCCTGCTGCTCTGTTCATTTGCTGTGCTCCCACCAATTTGGCTTTCTGGCTTTCCCTTGAATACATGCCTAGCACTCGGTCACCTCAGGGGTTTTAAACTGGCTGTTCCCTCTGCCTAGAATAACCTTTCTCTAATACTTCTAAGTCCCATTCCTTACTTTATTCAATTGTCTGTTCCATTCTCACTTTATCAAAGATATCTCCCCTGACCACATTAATATAAAATAGTAACACCTCATTTTCTATTTCATTACTCATGGTTAATTTTCCTCTAAGGCACTTAAAAATTATCAGATATACCATATTTTGTGTTAGAAGGGAATCCCTTAGCTGTGTTACATACTAACCATAGGTGGGGGAAAAAAACCTGCAATATTACAACAATGAGGAGACAGGATACTGGCAGAAATGAGGAGGAATGGGCACAAACACTGGGGAAGAAGATTGTATTTCTAGAAAAGAGCTTTCTCTGTGAACTCAACCTGGTGGCCCCCTAATTGTCTTGCTAATCTGAAAGGAGTAAGTGGAAAGGTGAGGGAAGATTTGCAGGCATATATTATTTGCATATTAGGTACCAGAGGTAGAAACTTCAATCACTGTTTGCATCAATTTCTTCTAGTCTTTGCTATGTTGAATTATACCGGTGCTCACACTGCAGGATTTCCCACAACAAAGCAGGTATCTCTAGGGTAACTCCCTGATTAGGGTGATTCTTCACAAGGCCAAACTTTTGTTACCCACTTCCTCTGAGACAATGGTTTCAAGGGAGAGTGGTGAGTTGTAAATGCCATATGACATCACAAGTCTGTGAGCTGGCACTGGGCCCACCATGGCTTATCTCCAAATCCCTGGCTTCCCTAAAGATGAATGCCTGGTTCTAGGCTTATAAAAGCAACACACTGGCAGAGACCCAAGCTATACCCAAACTACATTTTGAAGGAGTTGAAAAAACCACAGAAATAGCTTTTTCTTTCCACTTCTAGAAGTGGAGAAATGGAGGATATTTTTAAGGCTAAAGAGATTTTCTGTCTAAGTAGTTCTTTAGTTGAGGCCTAATACTGTCACCAGGGCCAGTTCTAACTGTCACAGTATGCAAACAGGTTCATAAAGTAGGGAAAGAGTGTTCTGTGTATCTTCCCTGCTGGAAACTCTCTCTTCACCTCTGCCCTCCTTTCCCCAACCAAGAGGCAGTGATCTCATGCTTATTCTTTTTACTTGTCATTCACTTTGCTCATTAAAAGCTGCTCTAAGAAAACAATCAGATATCAGACACTCATTCCTCAAATGTAAGGCTATTTACTTTATTTCTTCCTTGTGAAATATGTTTTAGCTCTGTAGTAGTATGAAGTTCCCATGAGCCACCAGGAAGATGGAAGTAGGAAGTGGGGGTAAATATAGGTCAGATGCTCAGGAGAGCAAGATCCATGTGCTGAAACCTTGTTAATGAAGTGAAACAGGACAAGGGCTGCACTGGAGGTAGAGCAAGAAGCCGCCATTAGGAAGAGGGGCATCTGTGAAAATGATCCATGGGCAAATCCAACACCAAAATGGGTAAACAGTTGAATGGACTATTTTTGGGTAAAGCAGAGGAAATAGGGATGAATGCAGTTGGTTTGTATTAATTCTAGCCTTGTGTGTGTGTCTGGTAATTCCTCTTTAGAAACTAAAGACTCCTGGGTATCAGGTATACTTCCACTGTTCTTACAAACAGAACAAACATTTACTGAGCACTTTCTCTGTGATAGGCACTGTGTTACAGGCTTTTCTTGCATTATTTTACTGAAATGCAATTATCTTATGGTGTAAGCACTATGGTTATCCCCATCACTTGTTTAAGCTTATGGAGCAATATGCATTGAATCAAGCCTTTGAATCCAACTTTAGCTGATTCTAGAGACAACACCCACTCTAAACAGCCATATGGCCTCCATATGGTAGTGTTGGATTAACATATAGCCCATGTTTGACATACAGCAACACTCCCTAGCATATAAGTGAATAGAGTAGGACATCCTCAAAACCCTCTCTCATGTAATGCTCTTCCCCTGAGACTTTCAATGACTCTCATGGTTCTCTGCCTTCTGTGATGATAACTTATCTATTTTGATAAGTCAATATTTAATGAACTAGTCTTCGTGTGCTGGATCTGATCTCTGGAATATTAGCTCTGGGATGAACCTAATATACCTTTTAATCAAATCCAGATGAGCCTAATGAAGCCAGCCTTAAATGAGTATCACCACAAAAAGACTATTACAATGTCACGGGTGGTGACAATTATATTATAAATTTTATCATCTCCTAATAACATGCAAGGTTGATCAAATTTTTTATTGGGATTCCTAAATCCTCCATAATGGTCCAGGGTACACACCAACCAAAGTCTCTAAAGGAATTTCTCTGAATAATTGCAGTACAGTGCATAACTTCATTTCTAATTCCATAAACTTTATTTTGGAATACATCAATATTGCATCAATGTTGTCTTGTGTCTCCTCAGCCCAGGGACTCATGCACTATCACACCACTTATTAGTGATTCAACACAGAATCACTAAGCATCTACTCTGGTCCATGCCTTGGGACTAAACAGTTAATAGGACAGGCATTGTCCCTTGGGATGCTTATAGTTCAAAGTGAGAATGAGCCACACTGTAGTGCAGAGAGCACTAACCATGGAAGAGTTCCATTCCAGCTCCTAACAAACTTCTCTTTCCAGCCATGTTTATAATCTTAATAAAAAATGCCATAGGGTTCCTTACTCAGGCTGAAGCTGCTCTGAGATCTCACTTAAATGAACACCTTGTTAAAAGTCTTGAGCTTCCTGACCATAATATATTCCATTTCAATATGTAGTAATTTATTCCTGCTTCTGTATGTTCCTGCTATATATACAGTTTTCCTTTCCTGGAAAATTTTTCCTTCTATTTTGTTCAATTAATTCTTACCTTCCTTCAAAGCCTAGCTCAGGTTCCCTTCCTCTCTGAAATACTCCCTGACACAAGGGAGTTATTCACTTAAACTATCAGGCCATTTATTGTTTATGATGCTTGTTGTCATAACTTCTTAGATTATTTATCTTTTCTTATATCTCCCCTCCAAGAGATTTTTTACCTTTTCATCTTTGTATTCTGTTTTTTAGAAAAGTTCCTAACACATCATAGTTATTCAGGAAATATTTATTGATGATAAGAACACATTTCTCTAAGAACCTGATGATTATCAGGCCTAAAGCATAAACCTTTCCAAGGTAAAGACTTTGTGATAATTCACTTTTGGCCAGAAAGATTCACCCTTGGAGTCAGGATCTGCACAATTCCTTTTAGGTATCTTTTCATGAATAATGAGGTCAACTTTTTCTGTGCTGGTCTCACGTGGTATGTATTACTATTACAGAAAGGAAGGAGGGAGCAAGAAAGACAAAGCCTATGGTTTGTAAGACTGCAACAGTAGTGAATACTCTGTGGGAAGTAGCTGGTTGTTTGATATTAAGGACTGTACACACACTATAAGTGAGACTGAATAAAAAATTGAGTGAAAATTACAGACAGGACAATAGGTATTAAGAGAATAAGATGAGACAATGAAGTCAAATACTCAATATCAAGAAAGGTCAAGGACATAACAAGAGGATAGGACAATTCATTTGATCAAAGATCGGGGAAGTTATAACAATCCATGCCACAGTCTACATAGTGACGGAATCTGGAACCAAGTCAAGCAAAGAATCTGAACAGTAAGGATCAGGAATTCAGGACAATAATTCTACATGGTCTCTAGAGTAAGCAGTACTCAGTAAATACTTGTTGAATGAATGAATGAACAAAAAGGATACATGGGACCTAACCATAATCTAAATGAATCAATTTTCCCTCAGATGCATTCCTTGCTCTTGCTCCAGTCAACTCTATCACAGGAAGACTGACCCCAGCAGACTGTGTTTTCTAGGTGACTTCCTTTTGAGTTCAGACACACTGATAGAAAGTTGAAATGGCAGGGTAAAGCCAGGGTATTCTTTTTCTTCTATCTGGCTCCATTTGGTATTTCAAGCAATAGTTGTGTTTCCTTTCTGTCTCTCATTCTCACTAGGCCATCATTCAAGGTTCCAGGTACCCTGAGCTTTAGTAATATCACCTCCTATATCTGTCTCTCCAGCCCAGCACAATCAAAGTAAAATGTAATATAATATAAACCATGCATGTAGGTTTTAATTTTCTAGTAGCCACATTTAAAAAGTCAAAATAAAAAGTTGAAATGAATTTAAGTACTATATTTTATTTAACTCAATATATTCAACATAGTATGTCTCTGTGTATTTAATATAAAAGCTTTAGTCTATTTTTCATTTTTTTCCTATTAGTTATTCAAATCTGGCATGTGTTTTACACTAAGAACACATCTTAGAGCAGAATAGCCGCATTTCTAGAGCTCAACAGCCAGGTGTGATGGCTACCAATTGGACAGCACAGTTCTTTCTTTATTCAAATTTTTCATTTATTTTTGTGTTATTTTCAGTAGTTTGTGCCTTTCAAGGTCTTTGCCAACTTCATCTCAGTTATCTAATTTTTGAGATACAACCATTCATTGAAATTTTTTTTTTTTTTAGGTGAAGATGTTATGCATTTGAGTCCAAGTTAGTCTTAATTCTTTTATTTTCTTTAATTGTTAAATTTATTGGGGTGAAATTGGTTGGCAAAAATGACATATGTTCCAGGTGTACAATTCTACATTACATAGTATAGTAATCAAAAGATTCTGATACTAGCATAAAAATGCATGGACAAATGGAACAGAATTGAGAGCCTAGAAATAAACCCATACATATACAGTCAAATAACACAGCCAAGAAGTCTCATTGGGGAGAGAAAATCCTACTATTTGCCACAATGTGGATGACCTGGACAACACTGTGCTCAGTGAAATAAGCCAGACATTGACAAAAACTGCATGAACTCACTTATATGTGGAATCTTAAAAAAAAAAAGTCAAATTCAGAGCAACAGAGAGTAAGATCATTGTTGCCAGGGGCTGAGCATTGGAGAAAATGAGATGTTGGTCAAAGCATACAAACTTTCAGTTATAAGATGAATAATTTCTGGAGACTTAATGTACAGCGTGGTGACTATAGAAAGTAATAATGTATTGTATACTTAAAATTTGCTAAAAAAAAGTACATGTTCTCACCACAAAAATAAAAGGGGGTAACTGTGTGAGGTGTTATATATGTTAATTACCTAGACTGTGATAATTATTTCATAATGTATATCAAAACATCATATTGTACAATCTAAGCATACACAATTTTTATGTCAGTAAAGCAACATCACTGAACCACAAATACCAATTTTAACACGTTATAGAACGTGAAATTCTTTTAAAATTATAAAAAATGCATAATTATAAAAGTATTACTTATTGAAAATTTTTTAATGATTAAATGAAAATAAGTGATAAGATATTGCTGCATAGTACTGGGTAAGCAATGAATGTTTTCAAAGCTTGTGTATACTTTGTTCCTTTTCTAAATAAAATGCTATATGGATCTACATACTCAGTCCTTAACTAGCTTCCAAAATTTTCCTCCTGTTGACTTATTAATAAAGTGTTCTGTTTTTTAATAGATTCTTTAATGAGCATTAGTTTCATGACTGAAACAGAGATTGTTAAACTAAGCTTAAACTAAGCACTTGGAACACTTGTCTCCTGCAACTCAGAACTCCTGATTGTTCTGGATCAAGTATATTGCATGTCAGTCCCAATGGCATATAAATAGACCATAATAGTATTTAGCAATATAAAATGAGAACAATGATTATCCTCATCCCTCACTCCCTTCCTCACAAGGGTGTGGTGTTCATTGTTTATTGCTTAGAGGAGTTTCCCGAGAACAATGGCTACTCAGGCCAGTAGCATTTATTTCAGCTACATCTTGAATTGATTAAACACTATTTCTCCATTTAAGGATTATTTTCACCTTAAGCCAAAAAATGAGCGTAATTACTGGCTTTGATCAGATCATCAAAGAAATAATGATAAAGAAAAATGAAATTTAAATGATAGTTGTGCTTGTCTTCTGTAACTATGCAGGCTTGGCTGAACCAGATATACAATTTCTGATTAAAATATACAGACATTATTTTTAAACTTATTGGATTTTAATACTCAAAAAAAATCTGAATAAAAAAATTGATGAGAAAAGTTGAGAGATTCATTTGGTAAAGATCAGGCACTCTTGGTTTTATTTACCTGGTACACAGGTAAGAAAAGTTCCATTTTGCTATAGTAATACCCCAGGATAATTTAGGAAAATTATCAACAGATACAAAAAGAAGTCCTAATTCTGAGCAGTTGGGGTAGGAGAAAGGGTGAGTTGGCATTTTTATAACAGTTCTTTCATACCAGGGAATGGTCAAGTGTTGGAGCTCAAGTTAGTTCCAAAGAAATAAAAACACCCCAGTTGGATTGCATGGAGATAGATACGCTTCAATAATATTTACATGCATGAACAGAGATAATTTTGCTAAAGATTTTATCTACTTAGATTGGTTTCTAACTAGTAACTGGAGATGAGTGGTGGGTGAATGAATGGAGCTTCATCTGTATTTACAGCTGCTCTCCATTGCTCACATTACCATCTGAGGTCTACCTCCTATCAGATCAGAAGTGGCATTAGGTTCTCATAGGAATGCGAACCCTATTGTGAACTGTACATAGGAGGATCTAAGTTTTGTGCTTATGAGAATCTAATGCCTGATGGTTTGAAGTGGAGCTGGGGCAGTGACGCTAGCACTGGGGAGCAGCTGCAAATACAAAGTAACATTAGCAGAGAGGTTTAACTGCACAACGACTGTATAAATCAATTGCTTGCAGAGTGGTAAGTGACAATTAAGCTGCATCGGGCACTTAAACCTTCCTGAAAGCATCCTCGATGCCCCCACACCCATTCATGAAAAAAACTGTCTTCCATGAAAGCAGTCCATGGTGCCAAAAAGATTAGGGACCACTGCAGTAATTGATAAGATCCTGAGGACAACATACGAGGTCTTACAATTAAGTTTGAAAGTTTTCCACTGTGCACTTGTTTTGGCAGCACTGTACAAACAACTTGATAAGGTTTCATAACCTTGGTATGTCAGTGTATCACAGCTGTGTTTGTGTTATGTGTGGCACTGTCTTGCTGAGTGGTGTTCATTATTATTGTTACCTGTTTTTGTGTGCCATCAAGAGAATGGTGGAACTTGAATTAGAGCAATGAACAAGCATTACATTTCTTGTTAAACATGGTAGTCCAAGTTGATGGGGATAATGCCTTGAAGTAAGCAGTAGTGTACAAATGGATTAAACATTTTTCTGAGAGAGAAAGTGTCACTGATGAAGAGAGATCAGGTGGCCAGTAACGAGCTAAATTGACAAAAACATTGCAAATATTCATCAAATTGTGAGTAAAATCATTGGCTGACTGTGAAAAGCATAGCAAACAGAGGAAACATTGATAGAGAAACAAGAAAATCTTAACTGAAAATCTTGGCATGAAAAAGGTGTGTGCAAAAATGGTCCTAAAGGAGCTCACCAATGAACAAAAGCAAAGGAGAATCGAAGTTTGCCAAGTCCTTTTGGAGAGGCAAGACAATGTTTTGGGCTGTATTATTTATCTCTGGTGAAGAAACATGGGTGTACCAATATGACCCTGAAACAAAGTGTCAAAGTGCACCATGGAAATCAGCCAATTCTTCACCATCAAAAAAGCTCTGTCAGTCCCAATCAAGAGTCAAAATGATGCAAAAGGGAAGCTGGGATGGCTCAGTGGGTTAAACGCTCATTTTGCAGGCCTAGGGATCGAGGATTGAATCCCGACCAGAGCCCATGTGGACCCATATGCTGAACTGGGATGTACTTCCCATGCGGGAGACCCTAGGTTTAATACTCTCCCCCCTTCTCTGGTTCAGCCCCTGGCTTAAGGGGCTGTGCCTCCCATGTGGGAGGCCCCCAGCCTAGTTCCCACCCTGCAGGGCCACTGCCCACCTGTGTGGAACGAAACCACATCAAAAACTGATGACGTACAACTATGGAGACTGCTCTGGGCCCTCCCCCTTCTCTCTGTCTCTCTCTGTCTCTGTCTTTCTCTGTCTGTCAAAAATAAATAAGAATAAAAATAAATGATGTTGCTAACCATTTTTTATATTAGAGGGATTGTTCATTATGAACTTGTACCAACCAGAAAAACAGTCAACCAAGTTGACTATCTGCAAGTGCTGAAAGGCTGCATGAAATATTAAACAAAAATGGCCTGAAACTTTTGCCAACAACTCATGGCTCTTGCATCACCATAATGTACCAGCTCACATGGCATTATATGTGAGAGAGTTTTTAGCCAGAAAACAAATCACTGTATTGAAACACCCTCCCTACTCACCTGATCTGGTCCCCAATAACTTTTTTCCTTACCCAAAGATAAAGAAAATATTGAAAGAAAGATAACATTTTGGTGACGTTCAAGATATCAAAGGTAAAGTGACAATGGCTCTGATGGCCATTCCAGAAAAAGAGTTCCAAAATTGCTTTAAAGGGTGAACTAGGCGTTGGCTATGGTGGATAGCTTTCTAAGGTAAGTACTTCGAAAGTGACTGTAGTGATATTCAGCAATGAGGTATGTTGCACTTTTTCTAGAACGAGTTCACAAACCTAATTGTCAGACCTAGTGTATTTGAGTATATTTAACAAATATAATAAACATATTTATTTAACAAATAAACATATAATATTTAACAAATACATATTGAATTTATTTAACACAGTACTTCTGTGTCAAACCCTGGTATAAACACTTTGTAAACACTAACTCATCCCCTGTAACTATATCATCCATCTGAGTTAAGTACAGTAGATTCTCAGTTACTCAGCACCCATGCCAGATAAATGTAGTATTATTTCTTTGAGTTTTTGCTGGTTGCTTGAGAGTGTTGGTTGCTTGAGTTGCAGTTAAGAGAGAGTTTATTGTACTATTATTATCATCCCACTTCTTTGACTAAAGAAAATCAGGGCAATGAAAGGCTAAGAATTTTGCTCGAAGTCACACAGCTAATAAATGATCAAGCCAGGATCTGAACCCAGGTAGTTTGACTCCAGTATTCTTCCTTAGTCATTATACCTCATTGCCTTTTTACATTTAAGAATAGGAGTTCATTCCATGGATAGTGGCACCATTCATGTAGACCAGGAACACAGAATGAGGAACAGATTTCTCCCAGACAAGTGTAGAGTTAATGAGTTCAGTTTTTGGTATGTTGAGCTTGAGATCCCTACACTTTTCTGGGGCCTGAATCATAGCTGATAATTGTTGACTGTAGCAAATTATTTCTAGAGATCTACAAACTATTATAGGACATGTCAATGTCAATGCTGGCTTGAAAGCTTCCTAGGAACTCGATGACTTCTATGTAGGTTGAAAGTAGTAGCACACCATGGAAGTTAGTGAGACATGGGCACTCAGACTCCTGCTGTCCACTCCCCAGCTCCTCCTAAATCAGACTCCAAGTGGCAAATTACTGAGAACTGTAATAGTGTATATTTTTAGTGGAAGCTCTGGAATATGAAGTTCTTTCCACTTCTTTCTCCTCAGATCTTATGGCAAATAGATAAAAGAGCTGCATTTTTTTTTTAATATATTTTATTTATTTTTGACAGAGAGAGAGAGATACAGAGACAAAGAGAGAACTGAACTAGGGGAACTCCCCAGCTCAGCACATGGGTCCGCGACTCGATCCCCGGTTCCCGGCGCTGCAAAGTGAGTGCTCAACCCACTGAGCCATCCCAGCTTCCCAAGAGCTGCATTTTACTGAGCACATTTTGAGCAATAGTCACAGTCCAAAGTTCACTGAGTTAGAGTCACTATGACAAAACTTTCAAATAAGTAAATGTATAGATTTCACTTTGACTCAAGATAAGGCATAAAAATAGTATCTGACTAAGAGAACTAAACTCAGCTCAAATTATGCCCAGTTTCAACTTCCACTGCTGTCAGTTGGAATTATCCTGAAATATTTAAAAGAGGCAAGTGAGGTCTATGATACATCATTGTGCCAGAATCTTTTGTCTGGTGCTTATTGTTAGTTTTATTTTTTTCCATTTGCCAAGGTTTCAAATGGGTATGAGATAAAACAAATTTTTGAAGTAGATTTCAAATCTTTGGTGGTTGTTGAATTCCATTCCTTAATATGCTTGCCTCAGCAGAGGAGCATAATAAAACGTTTCTCAACAGATAGGTAAGTCTTGATAGGCTGTCCTGCTGGGCACCTAGGGGATGGGACAGGGAAAGACAAGTTGTTTTTATATTTGAATACACGTTCTTTCGTGTGCAGTAGGTCCTCTGGGAATGTCTCTGAATGCACTCTGTGACTCTGCATACAGTTTTCTCTAATTAAATTTCCATGATGTAAGGGCTCATTCAATAGTTTGCTTGTTGTCCTAGAGTGCAGTGAGTTCCCCCTTAATTTCTCCCAGGAGTTCACAAGCCAGGAAGTCAGAAAACCGCTGTGAACAAATAGTGCTAAATATTGGCTGAATTTATAGGTCATATTAGGGGTATCTCTCTCCAAGTACAGGCAGTACCCATAACAGAACGATTGACATGTCAAGCTACTCAAAATAATTCTTCTGATACCAGCATTTATGTTTGCATTTAAAACAAAAACAAAAACAAAAAACTATATTTTTATCCTTGGAGAGTAAGAAGTTACTTTTCCTTTTAGAGCCTACTTATGAAAGTAATGAGTAGAATAAAATTTGTAGAGTTGAAGCAATAGCCTATAAATCCAATTTCATATTTTCCTTTGGACTCATAACTGATACACCAGACTGCACACAGGCATATTTATAAGGGTGTGATAAAACCTACACCATCAACATGCCCAACATTTTCTCTTCAAGACCTGTTCTTTCACTTAGTTTCTACTTCTTTTAGTGGCTTCATCACATACCCAAACCAAAAATCCAAAAGCACTTTTCAATTCCTCAATTTCCCTAGTTTTCCACACCAGTCAAAAGCCCTGGCTTTATGTCTGATCTTTTAACTAGCTCTCAAGCACCTTCTCTCTTTTCCATCACCACTGTCCCAACTCTTGCCTTATTTCAGACCAACATCATCTCTCTTATGGACAATTGCAATTGCCTCCAAACTAGTCTCAACTATTTCTGTCTCTTTTACCCATCCTATTTACCTACCCTCTACAAAGCCAAGGAAGCAATGTTTCTAAGTTGCACTCTTGTTATTCACCTGCTTTTTTTTTTTTTT